>CABHPP010147599.1:19157-31150 GCA_902168425.1 Peromyscus attwateri | reverse complement strand
CCTGCCTGTAAAGTTCAAATCAGCAACCCTCCCTGTGTGAAAAACGTCTGAGGCTTGAGCCAAGCTAGCCTTCCACCTCCATTCCAATATCTGTTGCAGCTTCTCCAGGACTGAATTATGCATTTCAGTCATCCCCTCTGTTCCTGAACAGCCCAGAATCCACCCCTCTTTAACGCATATCCCACAGCCTAATTGTGTGCATTCTGCAGTCATCTCAGAAGGACTTGTCAATTCCTTCTTGAGAAGCCCCGAACTTCCAGAAGGACATAGGGAACGTGGGGGAGGGGGGAGGGGGAAATCAGGCTGGCCTTCGGCTTTGCACTCCAAATTGGAAGCCTCCAGCCTGTCCCTGGAGTTTCCTTGGAGAGATCTCTCCGAGCTGATAAGATCAAAGCATTCCCTCTGCCAAATCATTACCTTATTTTCGAGGCAATTACAGAACTTATTGTATCAATTAGCCAGGCCTCCAGCTGCAGTTTTTTCTCGCTGGCTTTTGGTGCGCTGGCAAAGGGGTCTGCCCAGCCCAGAAAGCCGTGACTGAGAGACAGAAGGGCGGGGTCTGGGCCGGGAGCGTCCCGCTGCTGTCGGCCGGGATGGGCGGCGGAGGGCAGGAGGGCGCCGAGGGGAGTGGAGCCCGCCGACCACTCTGGCCGCGATCGCTCGGTGCCGGGCGCCACACCGCGCGGACGTGGCCCAGTGAGACGCTACAGACCCTGGGGTGAGGCAGGCCGCCGGGGCAGGGGCTAGAAGGGGGCAAGGCTGAGCGAGCACAGACGCCCAGCCCTCAGCGACGTGCGCCGCAGGCTGGACTGCACCCCGTCGGCAGGGCGCCCCGCCGTGGTGGTTTCTGGAAGGACAAGGAGGATTGAACTTGGGGATCCCTGGGATTCAGATAAGGGTGGCCTTGGAAAAGGGAGAGTGAGAGTGCGGTGCTCAGGGATTCCGCCAGGACGCACCTGGAGCCAGATTGGGGTAAGAGATCTCTGGTGGTTCTCGGATAGTTTGGTCTTAGAAACACAAATATTACGAGGTTCTCCCAAAGAGCTTTTGTTTATATGGGTTATATTCACCCATGTTAGATTAGCACGAACACTGGGACCAACTGATAAAGTTCCTGATGGATGAGGCTAGACCACGAGCAACAAAATAAAGACAGTTCTGGATAGTAAGCCAAAGAATAAAACAAATATCCTTGGGTCTGAACTAATATAAATAAACAACTGAACAAATAAATAAATCAACGGAGAAAGGACAGATCTCCCATGTAGAAAGACTTCCAAATAATTTATGTAGACATTGAACCTCCAGCGACAGGGAGTATAAATCTAATCCTTAATTCTGGGCTGTGCATTCTGACATCTTTCCATAAATACAACACAGCTATGAAGTGTGGCGGGGGAAGGGAATTTTACCATGAAGGAAACTTAACAAATACTTCAGCGGGGTGTCAGGCTCAACATGACTAGTGTCGGGGCGATAGTTTTTGCCCAGTGATAAAAATAACACTTGTCACTACAGAGCAACAGGACCACATTTGTTGCTGGAAGATGGTAAAACGGCCCAGTGACTTGGGGAAGCAGTTTAGAAACTTCATAGGAAACGTTATATAATCCTACTATGCAATCAAGCAATTGCACTCATTGGGACGTATACACACACACACACACACACACACACACACACACACCACCAACAACAACAACAACAACCAACCAACCAAACAAACAAACAACCAAAAAACCCTGCACACAGATGTTGATAGCCACTCTCTCAGTAACTGACAAGATTGGGAAGCAACTAACATGCGCTTCAGAGATGAATGGATGCATGAGCTGTGCATGTGGAGAATGGAATGTTTTTTAGTGATAAAATAATAAATAGTGATAAAGAAAATGAGCTATGAACAGACATGGAGGAGCCTCCAATGTATATTACTAGCAGAAAGAAATGGATAAGAAGGGTTGTGATTCCAACTGTGCATTTCTGGCAAAAGGCAAAACTACAGAAATGATAGTGTCAGGATTTCCTCCTCTGTGGCCTCTTCCATAATCCTAGTGTCATGAGAAATCATGAGAAAAATATCAGACAAATTCCATTCCAGGAATTTTTTTTTTTTTTTTGAGACAGGTTCTTGTGCGGTCCAGGCTGGCCTTGAATTCTCAACCCTTCTGCCTCAGCCTCCCACGTGCTAGGGTTATTGGTGTGCAACATTACACCCTGCTGACAATACATTCTCTTTTGTTTCTTTTTGTACTATGCTGGGGATATTATTTCTAGGATGGAGCCTGGAAAAGAATGAGGACCTTAGGAGGAAATAGAGGAAATCTGTTTATGAAAACATTCTTTTTGATTTCTTTGAAATTAGCAAGTTGGTAAGATTGCTCAGCAGGTAAAGGTGTCTGCCACCAACCCATATGGTAGAAGGAGAGAACTGACTCTCAAAAGTTGTTCTTTGACTGCCACATGCATACCATGGCACAGGTGCAAAACATACACACACACACACACACACACACACACACACACACACACACACACGATGGATAGATAGATTAACAGATAGATAGATAGGTAGATAGGTAGACAGATAGATGGATAGATAAGATAGTGATAACAAAAGTAACAATAATAAACCTGTCTTGAAGCTGGTGTGTGGTGTATGCCTTCAATTCCAGCACTCTGGAACAGAGACAAGTGGAGTATTGTGAGTTCAAGGCCAGTCTGGTCTACATAGTGAGTTCCAGGACAGCCAGGGTATTGCAGAGAGACCCTGTTTCAAAAGAACAAAAAATAAAAAATAAGAACAAACCTGTTTTGATGTTGATTTCCTATAATCCTAGCACTGGAGAGGTAGAGGTGGGAGGGTCAGGTATTCAAAGTCAATCTCAGCTATACAGTGATTTCAAGTCCAGCCTGGGTTACATGACTCCCTGTACCAAAAAAACAAACAAAAAATTTAGCAACGATAAACTCATTAATATTAATGTCCTATTGTTATAGAAAATAAATATAATTTCCAAAACAAGAGTAAGTTATCACTATTCATTTTTGTAGTTGCCATAATTTCCCAGTTGTCCAAATATCATAATTTACTATTCTATTGATGAATGTCTAGGTTTACCATCGATATTGCATAATATGTCTTTGGAGAAATAATTTAATGCATTTCTAGAAATGATTCTGTTAGGTCCAAGGGCATGCATATCCTAAATTTTGGTACCTATTACAAAAAGATTCTCTGAAATGATTGTACCACTTTGCACTTTTCATTAGCCTATATGTCCATCACTTGTTGAATGGACAATGAAAATTACCCATTCAGCTGTTAAAAGCCATTTCAGGGTCACAGCAGAACTGAGCACATATATAAATATTAGAAGCTAGGATCAAAAGAAGAGGGAGAAGAAGGAGGAGGAGGAGGAGGGGGAGGAGGAGGAGGAGGTGAAGAAGAAGAGAAGAGGAGGAGGAAGAAGAAGAGGAGGAGAAGGAGGAGGAAGAGAAGAAGAGAAGAGGAGGAGGAAGAGGGGGAGAAGAAGGAAGAGGAGAAGGAGGAGGAGGAGGAGGAGGAGGAGGAGGAGGAGGAGGAGGAGGAGCAGCAGCAGCAGCAGCAGCAGCAGCAGCAGCAGCAGCTAGGATCAACCTACTAGAGAGGATGGGAGACCCTTGTCTTTCTGAGCCTGGGGAAGCTCACTTACTATAGCATCTCCTGTTCCACCGATTTCCCTGAAGCTTTCAGTTTTTCTTTACTACAGATGTTGATGGAGATGATAAGACAACCACGAAAAATTCATACTGATGGTGACTTTAAAATGAAGACCTGCTTTCAACTACGGCCCCCCTCTAGGAAAATCAAATGGAATCTTTTCCTTGTTTTGTTTTGTTTTTTTTTTAAAAAAAGAAAAAGAAAAAGAAAGGAAGTTCACTTATTCATTTTGTTTCTTGACAGCAAAACCGAACGTCAAGGAAGCTTCTGTCCACAGCCAGAGTCTGTGTGTATTGGTTGGTGGTCCTGTCCCCTGTGGTCAGACTCTGCATCAGTTTTACAGTGTAAATACTTGTACTGCCTTAATGATAAGGAGGCACTTAGTGGACTCCTTAAAGTTCCATTTGCTAATGATTAATGCACTGTTTGCGCTGGCCACTCTTCCAGATGTTGATGTTGAGCACAGTCAGGCATCTGTATTAAAGTATTTAAAAATGGGAAAACAAAGTCGAAGAGTATTCGGATGGTGTCAGCTTGTTGGTATAAATCGTCAATAGTCACTTTCCTGAAAACAAACGAATTTAAAATGTGTTTCCCTCAGGATGGTGTGCAGAAAAAGGAGGGAAGGATAAACCAGTATGTGGGTTTAGTGCTGCGTGCATTGGACCACAGTGAAATATCGTCAGGCTGTCATCAGTCACACACGGTTTTAGTAAGAAGTTTCCATCAAGGGAGCATCTGCAGACTCTGGTTTTGACACTTTTCAAACCATCACTCAGGGTTGGCAGAACAGGCTGTGGCTGCAGACTTCAGCAGAACCGTCCACGCTGCTGCACAAGAAATGACATCTATTCTGAGTTGTAAATGCTAATCTTTCCCCCCAATAAAAAGACCATTAACTTAAAAAAAAAGCATCATGGTTTGAACCATTGAGGGCTGCCACTGCAGAGCTTGGGACTGCCACAGCCTCTTGCCAGGCTGACGCTGTAGCGGCAAGCACTTCCGAGTCTAATAAACCACAAGGACCACTGGCCTGTGGAAGGGGAGGAGGAAAGACTCATGATCCAAGAGGTCTCTACATCCACTGGAAGGCAGAACAGATACATCTCTCTCTCTCTCTCTCTCTCTCTCTCTCTCTCTCTCTCTCTCTGTTTGTTTTTCGAGACAGAGTTTCTCTGTGTAGCTTTGTGCCTTTCCTGGAACTCGCTCTGTAGCCCAGGCTGGCCTCAAACTCACAGAGATCCACCTGGCTCTGCCTCCCCAGTGCTGGGAATAAAGGTGTGCGCCACCACTACTCGGCTAGTTTTTAATTTTTTTTTAATGTTTTTTGAGATAGGGTTTCTCTGTATAGCTCTGGCTGTCCTGGAACTCACTCTGTAGATCAGGCTGGACTGGAACTCACAGAGATCCACCTGCCTCTGTCTCCCGAGTGCAGAGATTAAAGGTGTGTACCACCACCCAGCTGGTTTTTAATTTTTGAAAAATTATTTTTGTTTTAACTTACATGTATGTGGGTGTGTGTGCCCATGAAGACCCTAAGAGGACCTCAGATCCCTGAGAGGACAGCTGTGAGCTGATGATGGACATGGGTGCTAGGAACTGAGCTATGGTTCTCTGGGAGAGCAGTAGGTGCTGTTAACCACTGGGCTATCTTCTCTCCAGCCCCAAGTTTTTAATTTTTATTTATTATTTTATGTGTATGAGTGTTCTGTTTACGTGTGTGTGTGTGTGTGTGTGTGTGTGTGTGTGCCCATGGAGGGCAGAGGAGGACATTGGATTCTCTAGAACTAGAGACAGTTGTGAGCTGCCATGTGGGTTCTGGGAATCAAACCTAGGTCCTCTAGAAGAGTGGTATATGCTTTTAACCACTGAGCCATCTCTCCAGGCCCCCCAAGGACAACTTGCAGGAGTGGGTGTTCTCTTTTCACCATGTGGATCCAAGGATTGAACTCAGATTGTCAGGCTTAGCTGCAGGCTGCCTTTACTTACTGCACCATCTACTAGCCCAACTACTGGCTCTATATGGTGATTTCTGTACCCAATCCTCAGCCTAACAGGCAATGTGGAAAGCATCATAATTCCTCATTTAAAAATACATGGCAGAGGTGGTGGCATGCCTTTAATTCCAGCACCCGGGTATAGATGGGTTTTTCTTTGAGCCACCAGCTAACAACAAAACAAAACACGGAGACTTATTGTTAATTATGAAAGCTCGGCCAATAGCTTAGGCTTGTCTCACGAGCTCTTATAACTTAAACTAACACATTTCTATTAATCTACATGTTGCCGTGTACCTCTCCTCCTGAATGTCTTGCATTTGGCTGGCGACTCCCAGAGCTCTCTCTGTCCAGAAGTCCCTGGTATACCTCCTGCCTAGCTATTGTCCATTTAGTTTTTTATTAAAACAGTCACAGTGACATATCTTTACACAGTGTAATCAAATCTCACTCACAACCTTTGGGAAGCAGAGGCAGGCAGATCTCTGTGAATTCAAGCCAGCCTGGTCTACAGAGTGAGTTCCAAGACAGCCAAGGCTACACAAAGAAACCCTGTCTCAGCTAGAGAGATGGCTCGGGTGTTAAGAGCACTGTCTGCTCTTCCAGAGGTCCTGAGTTCAATCCCCAGCAACCACATGGTGGCTCACAACCATCTGTAATGGGATCTAATACCCTCTTCTGGTGTGTAGGCATACATGCAGACAGAGCACTCATATATTTCATAACTGTGAGATATATATATGTATGTATTTCACAGTTTAAAAAAAGGGAAAGAAACCCTGTCTTGAAAAACCAAATAAATAAATTAATTAATTAATAACATGACAGAAGAGAAGAATGAATTAAAAAAAAAAAACAACAAACCAGGACAGAGCCAGTAGTAACAAACACAGCACATTTACCGACACAAGAACCGGCACATAGACCACTGTAATGGAATCCAGAACCAAGACCTGGGCTGTCTAATTTGCGGCAGTCACCAACGACAGTTGAAGAGGCGTCTTTGACAAAAGGGACGGTAAGAAAAGTGAACAACCACATACCAAAGTCGACACTGGATCTCTGCCTCTCACACTGTAAAATCAACTGAGAGTGGATCAAAGGCATTAATATAAAACACGAAGCCTTGAAACTGGTAGAGGAAAGTGCGGAGAGGCACTTCAAGATCTAGGCGATGACTCTGAACGCCACACCAATAGCTCAGGAAGTCAGGGCAAAGGCTGGCTCACAGAGCTGTGTCAGATTAAAAAGCCTCAGAAAGCACAGAAGAACAAACAATCTCTAGAGTGAAGAAAAGCCTGCAGGGTGGGAAAGAATCTGCTAAATATTTAGTCCACAGTGGATCAGTACCACTGTGGGTTAGTGAGATGCTCAGCAGGTAAAAGCCCTGGGTTCAATCCCCAGCACTGTAAAAGGCAACAACAACAAAAGAATCCATTCCCCACTCCTAAACCCTATATTGATATCTCATCCTACCCCAGTCCGAATGGCTGTCGGATCAAATACAAAGAACAAGGGCTGGAGAGACAGCCCAATGGTTAGGGCACCGGCTGCTTTTGCAGAGGACTGGGTTCAGTTCCCATCACCCGCATAGCAGCTCACAACTGCCTGTAACTCCAGTTCCAGGGCAACCAATGCATTCTTTTGACCTCTGTGGGCATCAGACACACAAGTGGTGCACAGCATACATGCAGGAAAACCGCTCATGCACATAAAATAAATCTCAAAGACTTTTTTTTTTAAAAAAAAGAAAGCAAACAATAAATGTCAGCCAGGATGCAAGGTGTGTGTGAGGGGTGAGGAGTCCCATCATTGCTGGTGAGATGTCAATCAGGCCAGCCACGATACCAATGATCATGGAGGTGCCTGAAATTATAAAAACTAGGACTTCCATATGATTCCCTCCATACCTCTTCTGTGTACATACCATCAAGAAATAAAAGATAGCTCTCTGCAGAGATACCTACACACCCACGTTTATCATACACTATTCTAGAGAGCCAACTTATGGATTAGCTTTGGTATCCATCAACAGGTTAATAACTAAATAAAATGTGATATATATTATACACAATAAAGTTTAACTCAAATACAAAGAAGAAGGAAATCTTGTCTTTTTTAAATGAAATTCATGAAACTGGAGATCATATTAGCTGCATAAGCCAGGCTTTTTCTAAATATTGGTGGGTGTCACAAAAGTTGAAAAGTGTGCCAGTTAGTTTATGTCAACTTGACACAAAGTAGGGTGCCCCGGGAGGAGGGAACCTCAGCTGAGAAAATGTCTCCATCAGACTGTCTTTAGGCGAACGCCTGTGGGACATTTTCTTAATTAATGATTGATGTGGGAGGATCCAGCCCACTGTGAGTGATGCCACCCCTGGGCAGATGGTCCTAAAAAACAGACAAACAAACCAAAACAAAGCAAAACACCAAGCTGAGCAAACTATGGAGAACAAACCAGTATCCAGTATTTAGTCTGCACATATATGTGTGCCTGGTGCCTGAGAAGGTCAGAAGAAAGCACTGGATCCCTGGAACTGGAGTTACAGGTGGTTGTGAGCCGCCGTGTGGACGCTGGGAACTGAACCTGGTCCTCTGGAAGAGCAGCCAGTGCCCTTAACTGCTGAGCCACCTCTCCAGCTTTCCTTCTATTTTTTAAGACAGAGTCTGTGAGTGAGCCTGGAACTCATCTATTCTAGTCAACAAGAGGATTTACCATGGGGCTGGAGAGATGGCTCAGAGGTTAAGAGTTCATATGCTCTCGCCGAGGATCTGAGTTCAGTTCCCAGCTCCCACGATGTCTAGCTCATAACTACCTCTAATTCCTCTAGAGGATCTGACACTCTTGTGGACCCCAGGGGCACTTTTACACACAGTCACATGCATATATACATGCAATGAAAAATAAAAATAAAATCTTAAAAATAAATAGACAACAATAAACTTTAAAAAAGAAAAACTTTACCATGAATGGATTTATGGATTTGGCTTCTGTCAAATTTTTTTGTTTGTTTGTTTTTTTGTTTTTTCGAGACAGGGTTTCTCTGTGTAGCTTTGCGCCTTTCCTGGAGCTCACTTGGTAGCCCAGGCTGGCCTCGAACTCACAGAGATCCGCCTGGCTCTGCCTCCCGAGTGCTGGGATTAAAGGCGTGCGCCACCAACGCCCAGCTCATGTTTTGTTTTGTTTTTTTTCTGTAACTTTTTTATTTATTTATTTATTTATTTATTTATTTATTTATTTATTTATTTAATTGGTTTTTCAAGACAGAGTTTCTCTGTGTTACAGCTCTGGCTGTCCTGGAATTCATTTTGTAGACCAGGCTGGCCTTGAACTCAAAGAGATCCACCTGCATCTGCTTCCTGAGTGCTGGGATTAAAGGTGTACGCCACCACTGCCTGGCAACTTTTTTTTTTTTTGTTTTTGTTTTTCTTGACACAGGGTTTCTCTGTGTAGCTTTGCACCTTTCCTGGAACTCACTCTGTAGCCCAGGCTAGCCTCGAGGTGGAGGTCTTAGTATGTTGTTGAGGCTGCTGTGGAACTCCTGGTCTCAAACATTCTTCCTGCTTCTGCTTCCCAAGTAGCTGAGATTGTAGGCATTGCACTGCTGCACAGAGCTTCTGTATCTGCTGACACAATGGGGTTTTGTTTTTGTCTTGAGCCTGTGTGTGTGTGTGTGTGTGTGTGTGTGTGTGTGTAATTTGTTTTATGAGCATTGGTGTGAAGGTGTCAGATCCCTTGGAACTGGAGTTACAGACAGCTGTGAGCTGCCATGTGGGTGCTGGGAACTGAACCACTTTTTAAACTACTGAGCCATCTCTCCAGCCCCCAACCATTGTTTTTTGTTTGTTTGTTTTTTCCAGACAAAGTTTCTCTGTGTAACAGCCCTGGCTGCCCTGGAACTGCTCTGTAGACCAGGCTGACCTTGAACTCACAGAGATCCCCCTGCCTCTGCCTCCTAAGTGCTGGGATTGGAGGCATGCAACACCATTGCCTGGCTGTGTGTGTATTTGGAAAACATTTTTTCAACTAGTTTAAGAGGTAGCAGATTTCCTTATGGCTCTTTCCTACTTCCTTAGTGTGGCTGACCTTCCTACTTCTCACCCCCACATCTCTGCTCCCTTCCCTACCTGTACGTTTCCACCCTCAACACTCCCCATTCGACTTCCATATTACACACGTTCTTCAACTCTCCGTCACAGTCCCATTCTAGTTTTCTGTCCCCTGCACATAGTCCCTCCCACATAAAGGCGCACACATAAAAATCAGACGCTGGGATCTGCATGAGAGAGAATATTCAGAGTTTGTCTTTCTGAGCCTGGCCACTCGGTGTGTATCTAGTCTTAGTTAGGGACTCTATTGTGTAACAAAACCCCATAACTACAGCAACCATGGGGGCAAGGGGCTTACTCTGTCTTACAACCCTTAAGTTACACTTTGTCACCAAGGAAAGTCGGGGCAAGAATCTGGAGGCTGGAACTGAAGTGGAAACCACAGAAGAGTGCTGCTTACTGGTGTGCTCGGCCTGTTTCCTTATACAACTCAGGGCCACCTGCCCAGGGGTGGCACTGCCCATAAGTGGCAGGGTCCTCCCACATTAACCCCCATGAATCAAGAAAATGCCTTACAGACTTGCCCGCGGGCCAATCTGGAGCCATTTTCTTAATGGAAGTTCCTCTTTCCAGCTAACTCCGGCTTGTGTCAAGTTGGAAAAAATAAAACCCAACCAGGATATATATGTAACATATTTGTATTATCCACTCACCAACTGATGGACATCTAGGCTGAGTCCATATCCTAGCTATTGTGACTAGAACAGCCTGGATGTGTAAGTGTCTCTGTGGTAAGATACAGAGTTCTTTGGGTGTATGCCCAGGAACAGAATAGCTAGGTCATAGCGGTAGTTCTAGTTTTAGCATTCTGAGAAACCTCCACTAGGATTTCCATGGTAGTTACAGCAGTTCACATTCACACCAACAGCGAAGGAAGGTCCCCTTTGCTCCAGTCCTGGCCAGCACTGTTGTCTTGTTGCTAGTCATTGTGACTGGGGTGACACAGAACCTCAATGTAGTTTTAGTTGGCATTTCCTTGCTGGCTAAGGATGTTGAACCATTTTAAAAACATTCATTGGTCATTTGTATTTTTTTTTTTTTTGAGAATTCATTCTTCAATCAGGGATTTCAATATTTAGGTGTTTTTTTTTTAAGTATTCATTTGTATGTTTCTGTGTGAGTATACAGATACACACCCATGTGAATATACAGGTACACACCCGTGTGCATATACAGGTACACACCTACGTGCATTCAGGAAGGCCAGAAGAGGGCACTGGGGTCCTCTTTCACTCTCCGCCTATTCCTTTGAGGCAAGGTCTCTCCCTGATCCTGGGACTCACGTCTCAGGTAGGCTGGGAGCCACCAAGTCCCAGTGGTTCCCCTGTCTCTGCCCCCTCTGAACGCGGGTTACAGGCTTTTGTGGCGGAGCCTGGCTTGTGATGTGGATATCATGATTGCAGAGCAAGGGCTGTGAACTGCTGAGTCAGTGTTCTGGCTCTTTGGTTTTGTTTTCTTTGAGTTCAGTATACGTTCTCCACGTTGATCCGTGACAGCTATATAGTTGGCGAAGGCTGTCTCCTGTTCTCTGTATCCATCAGCTACTTCGTTGGCTGAACAGAGCTTTTTAATTTCATGAGCTCCTACTTGTTGACTGTTGGCCTTATTTCCAGAGTGACTGACTAGGTCCTCTTCAGGGGGTCAGCACCTATGCCTGTGTATTTGAGTGTTTTTTCTACCTTCTCCTCAGTTTCTGACTTGTAGGTCTTATGTGAAGGTCTTTAATCCAGAGGTTTTTGTTTGTTTGTTTGTTTTTTGTTTTGTTTTAAATTGGGCAAAGTGAAAGGTAAGGATCTAGTTTGACTCTTCTACGTATAAATATCCAGTTTCCCCAGCACCATCTTTAAAGATGCTGCTGTCTTTCTTTGGTGTGTGTTTGTCAAAACTCAAGCACCTGTAGCTGGGTGGGTTAATATCTGGGCTTTAGTCGATTCCGTTGATATATGTGTCTAATTTTGTGCCAGTATCATGATGTTTTTATTTGTTTGTTTTTTGGTTTTTCAAGACAGGGTTTCTTTATGTAGACCTGGCTGTCCTGGAACTCACTGTATAGACCAGGTTGGCTTCGAACTCAGAGAGATCCACCTGCCTCTGCCTCCCAAGTGCTGGGATTAAAGGCGTGCGTTGCCGCTGCCGCTGCCGCTGCCGCCGCCGCCGCCACCACCACCACCACCACCACCACC
>CABHPP010147599.1:3353-19057 GCA_902168425.1 Peromyscus attwateri | reverse complement strand
GCCCCCCCCCCCCCCACCTCGCCCCCATGTTTTTTTTTTTTTTTTTTTTTGATTTTTGAGAAAGGGTCTCATTGTGTATTCCTAGGAGGCCTGGAGCTTGCTTTGTAAACCAGGTTTGGGCTGTCATGCCTATAGTCTAAATAACACCATATTTTATGTTTGTCTCACCCACCACCAGTATCTAAAAGCCCCAAAGGATGTAAGTTATTTATTCTTCCAAGTGCCTATGCCAGCGCCTGGCACCTAGTAGCAACTGTGGCATGGATATCTACATGGATGGGTTTTTCTGTGTGTCTTCCAGAGTGCTGGCATTTTCGTGGCTTATGAAAACTGGGCATGGTGTTTTATGTTTGTAATCCCAGTTCTTGGGAGGTGACACGGAAGGATCATTGCAAGGTCCAGGCCCGATTGGGCTACAGAGTGAGAACTTGTCTCATAAAACAAAAAATATGCATGGTAGCACATGCCTGTAACCCCAGTGTGTAATCCCACATTTGGGAGGCTGCCACAGGAGGACTGTTATGCATTTGAGTCCAGCTTGGGCTACAGAGCGAGAGTTAGGCTCCCAAAGAAACAAGCAATAAACAGAGTTAGGAATTCGGTGGTAGTGGTTAGTTCAGCCCCTAGCAGCAGAAACAAAACAAAATAAAACTCTCATTTCGCTAAGAGTTCTGTGTTAACACAGCATTCTGAGGCATCATGCAGTGTATGATTAAATAATAAATGCTGACAGTCACCCTAATCTCTCTAGCAGTAACTGAGCGTCTAAGGCGTTGGTCGCTATCCTAACACTTGGTGAGGGCTCACTGGGGCCAGGAACTAGCATGCGCCACCACACCCACCTTGTTTCAATTCCTAAACATGCTCCTTTAAGACACAAAGCTAGCCAAAGCTCCTAGTGTAGGTGAGCGCTTATTCCCAGTTACTTGGAAAGCCGAGGCCAGAAGATCACAATTTCAAGGCCCAACTTAATGAGAGTCTGTCTCAAATTTAAAAGTACATAAAACGCTTACACTTACCCGGTGAGTGTGAGACCCTAGGTTTAATCTCCAGCACTGCAAATACAAACAATAAAAATACAGCAATCCTGTAAGGTGGTTCTATCATTACCACCTCTTCTATCCTCCAATTATTATTATTATTTTTTTTTTTAGGAACTGCTACCTAGCAAGGGACTGGTCTCCAAGTAGGCTGTGGATTGAAGGGCACGGCTCTGCCTGCGGGCGGCTCTGATGTAGCGCCCCCTCCTGGCCGTTGCTCTGGGTGGCTGAGGTCGTTGACGAGGTTGCTCGCGTCCGGAACAGCAGGGGGCGCAAGCAATTCAGCTTTTGGGAACAGGGTGAGGCTGCTTGCCTTGAGGGGCCCGCCTGAGCCAGGAGCGGCGTCAGAATCAGCGTCCTCCAATCCAGACGAGTAAACTCGTACTCCCTGCCCTGCAACTCTGATGGACAAGGGAATATAACCTCCTGAGTGAGTAGCTGCTGTGTGCTAGGCAGAAAACCCCCACGGGAAAGAGTGCAAGCTACCCTTACTCATGCACGATAAGCTAGCCCAGGTTGTCACTTACCAGGGTCCCACAAAGAGTGAGAACACTGTTGCTCTTAATGTCCCTTTTGGTCCAAATTCCTTTTGCCCTCCCTTGCTGTATACAGTATAGCTATGGACTGGCCGTGCAAACCAAGATCCCTCTCCCTTCTGTTTGTAAAGTGTTTGCCCTTTCTTAAATCTCTAAGCCAGTGGTTCTCAACCTTTCTAATGCTGCAACCCTTTAATAGCTCATGCTGTGGTGACTCCCACCATAAAATTACTTTTGTTGCTACTTCATAACTGCAGTTTTGCTACTGTTCTGAATCGTAATGTAAAGCTTCTGGAGACAGAGGTTTGGCGAGGGGGTAGTGACCCACAGGTTGAGAACACACTCTAAGTCCTCTGATTCTGCTCTCCTTCCTCTTAGACTCTTGGACAGTCCCCACCCCGACCTATCTGAGACACCTACTGCGTCTTGCCCTGTGTTACTTTGAGATGTCATTTCTGTGAGACTAACATCCCACTACTAAAATGTAAACTGTATCTCTTAGCACTTAATAATCACGTGCTAAATAATTGAGAGGCAGACACAAAGTGGTGTGTGTGTGTGTGTGTGTGTCTGTGTGTGTGTCTGTGTGTTTCTAGATCTAGCTCAGGGCTACACAAGAGCCAGTAACAACACACACCTGGGTTTCATTGGTATTTATTTACTTTAGACAGTATCTTGCTATGTAGCCCAGGCTGACCTTCAACTTGGGATCACAGACATATTCCAGCATACCAACAAATCCCTACTGGATATGCAAATGAGGATTCACTAATGTACCATTTCTATTTTGTTCTGTGTCCTGTATGTCTACAGTCTGCTGGGGTTGCCGACTCCCAGAAAGCAAGAGTGAGGAATGTGGACTGGTGTGGGTGCTGGGGGAACGTGAGGAGGCCAGGGGCAGGGAGCAGAGTTTTCCCATGGTGAGAATAAGGCCCACATAGAGAAAGAGGGAGGGAGAGATGCCAAGATCTGAGTTATAGCAGAAGGAAGCTGAGCCCTGAATGGGAGCCTTGTGTGTGGCCCTGTGGTGCTGACTCACCAGGCTGAGGAGAGCGAAAACATGCTAGGGATGAAGAAGGGGCCTGTGTGTGTGCCCTGCCACCACCTCCAAACCACCCTGCCACCCCAGATCCCTTTTGGTCAGGGGCTTCCTGAGGACACCATCTGCTCTGAGGTGCAGACAGTCCTGGCTGTGATAGAGCTGGGACAGGCAGGGGAGAGGGAGGGAGCACACAACGGTGTTAGGAGATGGGGGCCAATGCAAAAGGCTGTCTGAGGGAGAGCTTCAGACCCAGTTCAGAGGGAGAAAGGGGGCCAGGAGGTGTCCCTTCCTTCCGCACAGGGAGGTGTGGCAAGCCAGAGATTGAGCAGGGAGGGGACCCATGCTTATAGTCTCTGTGGCTTCCTGCCTCTCCCCAGGAGCAAGCCTGCCTTGTGAGTAAGTACTTCCCAGGGCTGAGGCCAGACAGAGAGGCCCAGCCTGGGAGCAAAAGCTGTACCATGCTTCTCATTCCTACCCTCCCTTGGCTGTCAAACCTGTTCAGAGACATGAGGACGGGATTCTTGTGGCAATCTGGGTGGTGGGCAGCCTGAGGCTGAGGCAGCCCTGGTAAGCAAGATCAAAGCCAAGCATTGTGGAGAAGCAGGTGAGAGGAGAGAGGGAGCTCCTTAGGGAGTAGCTAGAGCCGGGCTGGGGAACTGATGGTCCCAGGTCAGCCCAAAGCTGTGGGGGGGGTGGGGGGTGGGGGGTGGGGACTGCAGACTGTGTGGGCTCTGCCATGGACTGGCTGTGTGCACCTGACCTTTCTAGGACTCATTCCCATTTTTAATACAAGAGCCCTACAACAGAGGTTCCTAAGTCTCTCTCATGATTCCATTGAGTGGACAAATTGCCCTTGCCTTTCTCCTCATTAAAACCCAGTTTTCTTGTGTCCTGTTCTCAGCTGAAGAGCTTACAAGAAAAAGAGCCATGGACTCAGACTTCAGAATATGACTGACAACTAGAATGTCCTAACTCACCACATACATTGCTGATTTTGCTTGTTTTTTTGGTGCTGGGGATTTACTATCCCAGGGATTTCTTAAAGCTGAATGTGTTCTATCTTCCAGTTTCAGCCCTCTGACCTCTTTGGAAATGGTGGTGTGGCCAGTGGAAGGAAGGTAGCCTTGAAAATCAAATGGATATGGGTTTGTATCTCAGCTGTAGGGATACGGATGCAGCTCAGTGGCAGAACAAGCACCTAGCATGTTGGTCCCTAGCACCACCCAAGCACAACACAGCACTTAGCACGCAATGGTTAGTAGCATTTCTCAACCAGGAGTAATTCCACCTCCACTCCCAAGACCTTGACCTGCAGCTGTGACTTTCCATCTCAGCCTGGCTCTGCTGTAGGACCTCTGGGCAATTAATTACTTTGCTTCTTGGTCACTCTTATCTGTTAGGCAGGGTGATCACTTTCATTAGCTACATAGATTAGAGGAAGTAACGTAGTTGGCTACTTGACAAACATTTTCAAAACTATGTTCCCTCCCTGACAGGGCTTCATCAGGACCAGAAGGAAGATTGTGGGCTTGGCTAGAGATTAGCTGAGATTAGCTGGTTGGAGGCTAACCACATCCAGGAAGTGGAAAGGGAAGTGGAGCAGGGTGGCTAGAGGGAGAAACGGAGGTGCTCTGTAATGTACCAGAAAGGCCACTGCCTCGTGTGTCTTCCACGGTTGCACTGTTTATTGGCTTTTGAATGTGCACTAAGTATAGACTCCAGCGCCTCATAGATGCTAGGCCAAGCACTTTACCACCGAGCTGTGCCCCCAGCCGTCACGTGGCTTTAGAGCTAGGACGACCCTTCTGAGTCCTCCCTATTTGGGACCAGGAGACAACAGTAAACTGAGGCAGCACAGCTGTGAGCCCATCGCTTGGGGAGCTGAAGCAGGGAGATGGCTAGTTTGAGTAGAGTATGCCTGTATATACGGTATGAATGTACACAGATCACACACACACACACACAGTCTTTGGAATGACTTGGGCGTAAGAGAAATGACCTTGGTCATTTCTTTTGTTTTGTTTCGTTTTCCTTCCCTAGTAAATGCAGCTCCTATGAGGGGCAACAGCCAAGCCAACGTTCCCTGTACTTAGGCACCTGGGTAGGATATTGCACTTATTCGGTACATCGAGTTAATACAGCTCCAAGCCCAGCCTGCCAGACTCAGTAGGTGGCTCCCCAGGGTTAGGCCTATCTTAAACATGTCAAGGGGCTGCTGAGCTGGCTCGGCAGTTGAGAATGCTCGCCACTCTTTCAGGGGACCCGAGTGCAGCACTCACATCAGGTGACTCACAATTACCTGTATCTCCAGCTCCAGGGGATCCAACTCCCTCTATGGGCACCCTCACAGCTGTGACATACACATCAAATAAAAACAAAAATCTTTAAAAATTTTCCTGGGATGGTGGTGCACACATCTTTAACCCCAGCACTCAGCAGAGGCAGGTGGATCTCTGAGTTCCAGGCCAGTCTGGTCTACAGAGTGAGTTCCAGGACAGCCAGGGCTACACAGAGAAACCTTGTCTCAAAGAACAAGAAGACAAACAAAAATTCAGTTATTTCTCATGGTGAGACGTTTCACAGGGATGTGGAGGAGCCGCAGACCTTCCCGACCCTTCCAGTCTCATCGATGTGGACAGTGGCACGGAAGGGCAGGCTTCACTTTTCTATCTTCCGAGCCACTTGCAAGGCCCCAAGAGGGCTCATTTGATTCTTTACAAAGTCTGTTTTTCAATGCTCTTATTTTGCTTAGAGATTTAGAGAGTAGGGAGGGGAATGGGCAAAGAGAACACTTCTGGGTGATGTAGTTTTGCGAACCACAGCCCTTTCTCACCCTACCTTTTGCACAATCCCTACAAGTCACTGGACAGTGCTGTGGACTTGAGTCTCTTAAACCAGTCCCAACTCTTGCAGAAATGACACACAGGTGCCTGCCATTCTTCCTCAAGTGAGACTGGGCTCTTGGGGCCTTTTACCACCATCTGTTCTCATCCTTGGATCAAGGCAGTGAAACCAGAACCAAACGCGAGGAGACAGGCAGAACCCCAGTCCACTGCTCTGGAGACAGGAGACTTTGCTGGTCTCCTAGTTAACCTCCCCCCCTCCCAAGAACCACAGAGCTTTTGCTAGAGGACTGCACTAGAGGGAAGTCCTCCTACAGGACTAACAGTAACCATATGCCTTGTATCTTTTCTGTTAAAGGCAGATGATCATCCTGTAGTCCAAACTGGCCTAGAACTCAAGATCCTCTTAGAATCAAGTCAATTTTGTGTGTTTCTTTCAGCTAAATTGAGAGTACCCTGAGGGCGGGTAACAGGTTTAAACTTGTGTCTTTAATAGCTACCTTGGTTTCTGGCTCTCCTTGGATCCTTAAGAAACCTGTTGTCTGAGGGGAGTTAATTAAGGCCTTTGTTTTTGTTTCCTTTATCTGGAAGTCTGCAGGCTCTGGCTAGGTCTGATAAGACACTAAGTGGAGCCCAGCAGGGTTTTCTGACCTTGCTCACTCTGAATCACCCAGTTAGAGTCCCATCCTGGCCGACTTAATCAGCAGGGAGGCATCTGGGAACATGTCAGTTTCTTTTGTGATGAGGGTGATGGTTTGGTTTTGCTGAGACAGAATCTGCCATGTAGTCCACACCAGCTTTGACTTTGTGGCAATCCTCCTGCCCCAGTAAGGGTAGCAGGCCACCACACCCTCATTTAGGAAGCAGGTACTTCAGGAGCAAAACATTTTGATAACTATTACAAGTGGCTGTTTTGGACTAGGTTCCTCAACCAGGTCCCAAGAGCCCAGATGAGTATCTAAGACACTCACATTGCAGCTCACCATCCGGTTAACCTTATCTGACCTCCAGGGAAGCCGAGAGAACAGCCCCAGCCTCAGTTTGTCTGAGCCTATGGGACTGGCTCTTGGCCTTAGGCAGATTTGATTTTTACCTTAGTCCCCCTTACGAGGAAAGTAACTTTGAAATGACCAAACTACTCCTTGTCCCTCTCAACTTTGTAACCCCCCCAGTCTTTGCTCAGTTCACTCCAACAACTTATTCTATTTTATGCTCGATTCTACAACCACAAATGGGGCCAATGAAGATCTTTAAGTTGTAATTTTGAAGTTTTGGGGGGCATGGTGCCAAGAATCAGATCTAAGAGCTCATGCATAATAAACATACTGCCTGCCACTGAGCTACATCCCCAGGCCTTTTTTTTTTAAAAATGTTTTTTTTTCTTTTCTTTCATTCATTCATTCATTCATTCATTTTCGGTTTTTCAAAACAGGGTTTCTCTTTGTAGCCTGTCCTGGAACTCACTGTGTAGACCAGGCTGGCCTCGAACTCACCGAGATCCACCTGCCTCTGCCTCCTGAGTGCTGAACTAATGGCCACCAACTCCCAGCTCTTATTTTATTTAGTTTATGTGTGTTGGTATTTTGTCTGCATATATGTCTGTGTGAGGGTGTTGGGTTCCCTGGAACTGGACTTATGGACAGCTGTGAGTTGCCATGTGGGTGCTAGGAATTGAACTCACATCTGGAAGAGCAGTCAGTGCTCTTAACTGCTGAGCCATATCTCCTACACCCACTCCAGCCCCTTTTAAGACAGGCTTTCGTTATGTAGCTGTGGTTGACCTGGAACTCACAATGTAGACCAGCCCAGGCCTTTTGAGTTAAACCCAAACTCCTGGGATTGAGCAAGCACTACAATAAGCAGGTTTACTGAGCTATTACAGATGCTGGCAAGAAAATAAAGAACCAGGGTCTGGGATAAGTTCCCACAGCCAGCAGCAGCAGTGCTCCAGAGCAATAGGAACAATCAGACCCAGGGCTGAGGGGATTTTTACAGAGTATTCTTTTCAGTATGGTTTTATTTTGGGGGGGGGGTTTCACACCTGTGTGTGTGTATGTGTGTGTGTGTGTGTGTGTGTGTACATGAGTGTGCACGCATGGGTGTCCTTAGAGGCCACTGGATCCCTTGGAACTGGAGTTACAGGAAGATCTGGACCTCTATAGGAGCAGGAAGCACTCATAATCATTTCTTTTCCAGACAAGTTCTCAAAAAGCCCAGGCTAGCCTCCAACTCCGTAAGTAGCTGAGATGACCTGGAAGTCTGGATCCTTTTCACCTCCCAAGTGCTGGGCCTGCAGGTGTGTGCCATCATGCACACAGTACTTTTATGAATAGTGTTTCCACTGAACCAGCACTGGCTGTTAAGAGGGTACAGATTATGTGAGGCAGGAACACTTTGTGGGAGGGCAGTCCATAGATGACACTGTTGGTTCTGACTTAATAGGTCCAAAAGTCTATGTAGAACAGGGTGTCATAGTCCTGGTGGTGACCCACGAGACTTTACCATATAAAAGAAAGTTTTGAGGCCAGCCTAGTCTACATAGTGAACTCCAGGTCAGCTAAGTCTGTGTAGTGGGACTCTGTTTTCAGCCTGTCGAGGTTTTTGAGATTCTTTTTATGTGTATGAGTGTTCTGCCTGCATGTATATAAGCATATGTATGCAGCGTCTGCTCAGGCCAGGAGAGGGCATTGGATCCTTTGGAAATGGAGTTAAAGGCTTGTTAGCCACACTGTGGTTGCTTAGAATTGAACCCGAGTCCTTTGCTCTTAGTCACGAGCCATTTCACCAGCCACGAGCTGTCGGAGTTTTAGAGTAACCTCTTCCCCTTCTCTCTGCCCATCGTCCTGCCTACCTGGTCATCACGTTCACCATGTCTAAGTTTCTCAGTCACAGGTTTGAAATCCTTGTTGTTACTTAGCCAAGAGTCTTTGAACAGACCTCTTGTCCTCAACTACCTCATCAGTTCACTACAGATAACAGGATCACAGGAGGATCAGTAGAGTGGTATGCATGTCAAAGCATTATCATGGGGCTTGGTACCCAAACAGGCACTCTTAACTCTCAGCATCACTGACATTCTGGAAAGACTTCCAGAAGCTAAGATGTCTCCTTACACATTGGGCATGTAAGTTTCAAGGGAAGGATATGAAGCATTACATAACCAAAATTCGGTCCTCAGAGTACCCCAACAATCATTTTCAGCAGGCTTCCCAGGTTACACACAAGCACAGTAAGATTGAGGAGCCTGTCCCAGCCTGCTTCCTCCATTCAGTAATGATTTGTCCATTGACGGGTGAACAGATAGATGGAAAGACTCAAATTTTCTCAGCTAGTTTCAGTATTAAAATTTAAAAACGACTCCCATGGAATACTGTTCACTGCCTGCCTCGGGACTCACTGTTTTGGAAATGTATCTCATCTCACCCCAAAGCTGTGGATGGTACCCAGAGACTAGCACGTGCAGGCAAGTATGCCACCAGTCACCCACCCCTAACCCAGAACCCCCTGTTCTGAAGCCAGCATCTCAAGACACCGGAAGTTGTGTTTCAAGGATTACCTATTCATCAGAAGCACTCTAAATTCTCTCTCTCTCTCTCTCCCCTCTCTCTCTCTCTCTCTCTCTCTCTCTCACACACACACACACACACACACACACACACACACACACACACACGAGGCAGCAGTCATGGGAAACTGGATATAGCTGGTGTTTGTTGAATGGATCACTAATGAGCTTACTTAAGATACGTAAACATCCACACTGTTTGAACATCTTTTGTACATCAAAGGATTTTCAAGTACTTTCGTCTGGCTACAAGTTACAATTGCAGACATGGAGTAGCAGTAAAGGCCCGGACTAGTAAACTTTAAGGGAAGCATTAGTCATTTGTGAAATGAGAGGGCAGGACGAGATCAGGCATTGAAGCTGGAACACATGAGTCACTGGTGGCTTCTGGTTCCAGTGAAACCATCAACCAAATTTTGCATATAGGCATTCCTATTTTTCTGGGAATACATATATAGCTTTTCTAAGATTTTCAAAGGGCCCAGAGCCCTAAAAGGATTGAAGTTATTAGTAACTAACTGGTCTGGCAAGATATGCCCACGGGTATAATAGTGGCAAAAATGTTACGGCGATAACTACTGCTTTCTGATTGGATTTAAGACCTGTCTCACAGGAGGAAATGCATGCAAAGTACTGTAAATCTGGCCAAGAACCCATGGCTGGGGGTAGGGGTGGGGCGCGGCGACGACTCATGGGCCCAAGGGGTGAACTTACTATTGTTTTGCTAACTGGACAGAGTATCAACCTGCTCTCTAAACATGGATCCTCATACACATAGATGAGTGTGGCTTTCGGTCCTTATCAGAGAAACTCACAGCTGGTCAAAGTACAGAGAATAAATCCAAGTGGAGTGCTCATCTACAAACGGGTCATCTGTATCACACTGTCTCCCAAGGCTCAGGGGACATCAGGAAAGATCCTAAGAGCCAGAGGTTAGGGAGGATGGGGACAAATCTGTCTTCCAGACATGACGTGCCCAATGTGATCATGAAGTCACAGTAGCTGTGGCTGTCTGCACAAGATCAAGCCAATCCAGTATGGGCTCTCATGTCCCCACCCCAGCAGAGTAGTTAATGGCGGCTGATGGCTACTAGAGAGGGAGTGACAGTTTTTCTTAGGGGTGTGGCCTCTGGCAGGTAGACCACGCTCCAGTGGATGGCATATATGGATAATGCATACATGGAGAGCATAAATTCGAACCAACAGGCCATTAAAAAAAAAAGATGGGGCGAGTGGGGCGGATCTGGGAGTAGTTGGGGCATGGCTGGGGTAAAGATATCAAAATACATTCTATGCATGTATGAGATTCTCAATGACTAAAAATATTATATATTAAAAGTTATTAAGGACTAGATTACTGGGAAATTATTCCCCTAGTTATATGCTTCGTAAGAGAACTAATGTCGAATTTTTTGTGAGTTCTAACCTGGATGCATCCATTTAATCGTTTGGTTTTTCAAACAGGATCAAGTGCTCTTTACATCACCCACTCCCCTTCCCAATAAAACAGGCCCCGATTGCACAACACTGTTCGTTTTTATAGACAAAAGACTTTTTCTCCAGGTAGTACGATTTAATTTGTTTTAATGTAGTCTGCTATAAAAATGAAGACTTCTGCATGGTACATTTGGCTTTACAAATGTTAATAACTAGTTAATGCATGTGTTACACCTTGCACATCATTAGAATCTGTTGACCAATAACAGCTTTTCTGACATGGGTTAATACCCAAATTGTGTATCGTGGAACTTTTACTTAGCACACATACACACACACACACACACACACACAATCTACTGCAAACTTAAATACTAATCTATAATATCTAACTGAATTATTGGATCCATTTCAGGATTGTGCTTATTATCTCAGAAGATAGGCAACTAGCAAAAATACACATTTCTTTTGCATATCCCCACCCCCAAATTACACTGTAAAAGAAATATTGTTCAGTGCACCTCCT
Organism: Peromyscus attwateri; assembly: GCA_902168425.1. Lineage (NCBI taxonomy): Eukaryota > Metazoa > Chordata > Mammalia > Rodentia > Cricetidae > Peromyscus > Peromyscus attwateri. Next base: position 8,068 of record CABHPP010147599.1, on the reverse strand, counting down.
AAGAAATAAACTTCCTTATAGCATTTCTCTCTATATATATCTCTATCTTCAAACAGAGGAAGAGCACAATGCAACTTTTAAGATTACCATTTAAAGCAAGCGAGGTAAGAACGTGCTGGCACTGGAGTCTCTCCTGATTAGAAGGGTCAGTTTTGGCTGCGCAATAGGAATAAATTCAATGCTGGACCACTTTGGGGAGTTTCACATGCCTCCATTGTTTTTGGCAGACACCCTGGGACATCAGCAGCACTTTCATTTGTCATGCATTTACCTTAATCCTTCAGAAGATAAGCTGTAGAGTCAACCGTGTACTCTGTTATTGCTCTGCCCACCAATTTTCATCACCTGCCTCTCGCCCACTGACTCAAAGGGTTAATAAAAATATGATTAATAAATTATTAACAACTAAATTTTTGGGAAGACTTTTTTTTCCAGCTCTATGCTTCTCAAGAAAACCAACGTCTAACTCCTTGTGCGTTATCTAACTGGGATGGGTCCACTGAATCCTTTGGCTTTTCAAACACACGATCAAGAGTTCCCTATACCACCTAGTCCCCTTTCCAGTAAAAGGTTCCAGCAGGTCAGGGGCTTCTGGATAGATGCTGGCTTGCAGAATGTATGTAAAGACACCAAAGCCTTCCTCTCACCCACTCTGGATACAAAACTGTACAACCAGTGTCCCGAGCTGGCCTGTCTAAGAGTTCTGCTTGCCAAGAGGGAGGCTGTTCTGTTCTATGGACTTGGTCAGCTGGAGCTGGCACAGCGGAGAAGCCTGGAGGCTTCTATACAAAGTCACTATAGGGAAACAGCAGAAGTTCTAGGGGAGGGGTTGCAGCTTGGTAGCTTACAAGCTACAGTCAGTGACAGCCATGTTTGTCTAATCAGCAGTGTTTAAAAGCACTTTGAATCAGTTCCTGGTGTTTTGAAAATGTAAATATTTTGAATGAGAATTTTCTTATGGAAATCTGAATTACATGAAAGTCTGGAGAAATGGTAACCCTGGTCTGGAATTTTGGCATGGCAGCAACTGGGGCTTAAAAGGATGGCTCTGTCACACGGGGCTGTGACACTGTGGTTTGCTACACCTCCCTCTACTCCAAACTAGTGGACAGCATTTGAAGGAGTGTGCAGTCTTACTCACTTACATGACCAGCTGAGTTCTGTGGCACCAGGCTTAGCTTAGTTGTGCCTTTCTTTCTACGATGCTGACGATTTGGGCTTCATCTGGGATTGCTCCACTTCCTGGTGAAATGGATTCCTCTGTTGACTGGCTCCAAGCCACATGTAGTTGCTTTGGTAGGTAATCTTAACATGCAATTCTACTTGTCCTTTATGCTATACTGCAAACTCCAAAGATACAATCACACTAATATTTATGTGCTTAAGTGTGTGAATGCTGAACACATAAAGGGGCATGTATCTGTACAGATATATGTATACTTCCATTTGGGCAAGAGTTAATTTGGTTCCACAGATATAAGTGCTGGCAGCATGGAGAATAAATGTAACAATTTGGTAAAACCTGTATAATTCTCACTTACAATATTACAAAGAGTGACTTTTAAGTTATTGCTTTTTGATTATAGAATAAAGAGCTCATTATGTCATTTCCTATTCAAGTAAAAGCAACCAGAATCAGAAGTTCCCAACAGTCGATGCTTGAAGGTGGTTTGGAATGGAGATACTCTGTTCGAGAATTGATACAGGAAACTGAGGATGACTTAATTTTTCAAAAGTACAAGAAAATCAGCACCCCAACTACTTAGTGCTCGGGAGGGTTTCTTAAGGGCTTAATGAAGCGCAAAGCTCAGCCTGACAGAGTTCAGGCCCCTTTAGAAGAATCCACTCCACTTATGCAAACCTCGGTTCAGAACACAAAGCTGGTATTAAACAGAGAGGATGAAAAGCAGTGTTGGTTTTTGACATTCAGGTTCAGAGGATCTCATTTTCTGCAATAAACGCTCTGTCTTTGTTTCTGCCGCAGAATCACATTCATGTGGCAGTCTTATTTCAGGCACTTTGAAAGCATGTTCATCTGGAATAAAAATCTGCATGAACTGATTCTGCATAATTTGATGTGAGTGCTGAGTAATTCTAGCTCTCAGATTGACAGCAGCTCACCGCCAATTAGCTTTCTCCATCACACCATGCCGGTGACTGCTGAGCTTGAGATGTCTGAGGTCCCCTTCTAGCTTAGTACAAAGAGGTGAGTCATAAAAATCCAAAGTACTCAGTTTCTACTTAAAAAAATACAAAAAGGTAAATACACTGAATGTATTATACAGATGGCTGTAGCTACTATCAAAATAAATAACATGATCTGACTCCAAGGTTTAACTCTGAGCTCTTGGACGAAATCTGATGGAATGTCAAATGTGGAGACTCACTCCTAAGGACTAGCTGCTGGTAGGCGAAAGTATCTCAACATCCTTGCCGTTGGCCACCACGGCACTGGGGGAGCAGTTGCTGGCAAGGTCTTCTGTGGCGGTCAAGGAGGATATCTGGGAATGAGTTTTGGTCACTGGAGTGGTGGCAGATTGGGATGGAGCGAGGCCAGGTTTTTTGGGTGGGATTGGCGGAGGGTTGCCTCTCTCGGCTCTGGGGATGGTTGGGGACTTGATTCCTGGAGACAGAGGGCTCAGAGGGCTGGACACTTTCCCTGGAGTAGGTGAATGGCTGGTGTCACTTCTTGGGTTGGCAGTGTTGGCCAGATTTCGGTAGTCTGTACCGAAGGGAGAGCTGTTGGGAGAGACGGGCTTGATTGGCCCTTGGTTAGTGAATCTGGAGAGCACCTGTGTGACTGTGTTTCGGGCCAGCTGCTTAGCAGCAGCATTATCTAAAAGGGTAGGAGACAGGTCCCTGGATGGAGGGCTCTGGAGACCACTGGCTTGCTGATCTTGATCTGCTTGGGACTGAAATCTGTGCCGAGCTGCGTGGAACCGCTGGTTGATTCCTACTTGGTAGGAAGACTGGTAGCCAGGGCTGCTGACTGATGACCCCAGGAGACGCTTGGTTAGAACCGGTGAAGAGCAGGGAGATGATGTCAGGGAGGAGGAGGCAGTGCTGCTGGGAGACAGAGAGCTGCCACTGGAAGGGAGGTGACTTGGCATCGTGACTGGAGTCTCAGTTCCTACCGGATACCCACCATTCTCCATTGGTTTCTCCTGGGCCGATACCACAGACTTCTCTCGTGGAGGCCCTTGGTTTTCTGTGCTGCTGCCTGAGGTCAACTCCCTGGTAGTTTGTATTTCTGGGTCACAGTGGCCATTGGCTTTTGCATATGAGTAAGGAGGAGTGGTGGGACCTGGAAGACCAGTGTCTGTCAGCTTGGTTAAGCCGCTCCCGTGGCTTCTTTCCGTCTGAACACTCTCCGTTTGGCAGAACACAGACACCAGCACGGGGGGCTCCGTGGCTGTACCTCTGGACGTTGTTCCTGGCTCTCTGCACTGCTTGCTGGTGCCGCTGTGCCGCTGGGCAGCCTCTAGGTCTCTCACAAGCTTCCTCAAGCTCTCCATCTCCTCCTTGAGGGCTCTGGTCCGGTTCTCCTCTCGGTTCAGCTTGGCTCTCAGCTGTTCCCTCTCGATGTCGAACTCAGACAACTGCTTCTCCACCTGGGCCTCCGTCTGCAGGCCTCGCTTCCTCTCAGCTGCCAACTCTTCCTCCAGTTCACTCACCCGGCTCTTCTCCTTCTCCAGTTTCAGGCTCAGCTCGCCGGCCTTCTGGCCTTCCTCAGTTGCCTTGCTGGTGGCCTTCTTACACTCAAGCACCAGCATGGATGAGAGCTGCTTGTGGCGGGAGCGCTCCTCTTCCAACTGGCTAGACAGCTTCTTCTGTTCCTTTTCAAACTTTTTCACTTGGGACTTCTCAAATTCCAACTAGGAAAAAAAAAAAATGCCACCACACATGTTGATTAGAGTAGGAACACAAAAGGACGTACTGAAAATGCCTTGCTGCCTGCTCTCTGGTGCACGGTCTTAGTATGTACGTCATGGTGTTTAGATTAATTAGTATTTTTGAAGTATGAAAACATCCCACACAGAACCCCCACACACTATGATTTAATCTTTTCTTGATGACTTGGGAGGCATTTGAGTTCCTAACTGCCTGAGGGTGAACAGTGGGAATACGATGCACCATTGTGTTTTAGATATGTGGAGAGAACATCGAATCAGCCAAAACAAATATCAGAACACTATGTAAGCTAGATCTGGGGATGGATGCCACTGAAAATCAAACCTAAAGTTCCAGCGGTCATTTTCTCTGATCTACAAGAAAGAAAAAAAAAAAAAAAAAAAAAAAAAAAAGAACCAAGCAGCTGCACTTAAATCCTCCTTTTGTTGCTGTTTTCATTAGAGAAGGTCTTACTCTGAGACTCGCTCTGGACCTGAAACCCTCCTTCCAACTGCTAGGATTAGAGGCATGCACCACCATCCTCAGATCTACATAAATGTAGTTTGTCTAACACGATCACACGGACTCTGAATGAGAGGGAACAGGGTGAATGAACCCTTCTAATCAGGGATTTCCAAAACGAGACACATTAATGGATGGGGAAACTAATTCGGTAAGCCATGATCATATTTAAAAAAAAATTAAAGAGTGTGAGTTCAAGGCTAGGCTGATCTATATAGTGAGACCATGTTGAAATTGAAAACACCACTGTATACTAAGGAATAAAGGGTTGTTTCATGTCCTGCATCTTTGCTTCAGGCACA
>CABHPP010147598.1:17976-50616 GCA_902168425.1 Peromyscus attwateri | reverse complement strand
TCTTAGAAAATTGGGAATCAATCTCCCCCAAGACCCAGCTATACCACTCTTGGGCATATACCCAAGGAATGCTCAATCATACCACAGGCACACATGCTCAACTATGTTCATGGCAGCATTATTCCTAATAGCCAGAACCTGGAAACAACCTACGTGCCCCTCAGCTCAGGAATGGATTAAGACTAGGTGGTACTAGTCCAGTCCCATGGAGGCTCCATAGCCACTAGTCTACAATTCATGGGCTTCCAGTAGTGTAGATGGTCATCTCTGCACGTCTTCCCATCCTGATCTCGACGTCCCCCGCCTGCAGAATCCCTCCTCTCTCTCATTGATTGGATTCCCAGAGCTCAGCCGGTGCCTGGCCGTAGATCTCTGCATCTTCTTCCGTCAGTCACTGGACAAAGGCTCTATGATGATAGTTAGGGTAGTCACTAGACCAGTCACCAGAGTAGACCAGTCCAGGCACCCTCTGGACCACTGCCAGCAGTCCAAGGTGGGGTCACCCTCGTGGATTCCTGAGAGCCTCCCCAGCACCCTGCCTCTTCCTATTCCTATGATGTCCTCATCTATCATGGTATCTCCCTCCCTGCTCTAGGTCCTCTGAATATGGAAGATGGTTGTTTGGCTTGAACTGTTCGGGGAGCACCCGGGCAGGAGGATCTGAATCCATCCCTGGTCCTTGGGCAGGCTTTTGGGAATCTGGAGCCTGTGGTGTGATGCCTTGTGCAGCCTTTGTTCATTGGTAAGTGGCTTGGACCTGCCTAGACTCAGTGTGCTGGGCTTTGCTTACTCCCCATGGGAGACCTTGGTTAGGGGATGTGGGGATGTGGGGTGGCTTGGGAGAGAGGGCTGGGGGTGGGAAGAGGGAGGAGGTGGGATATTAGTCACTTTTAAAAGGAGAATATGCATTAGTGCTATTCTAGCACTTCAGACAAATGTATTTTCTTTATGTGTGTAGCAGTCCATGATACTTTGAATGAGAATGCCTTCCCCACCATATATTTGCAGGAGGATTTAGGAGTTGTGACCTTGTTGGAGTATGATTGTCCTTTTTGGAAAGGGAGTTTTGTTTGGGCGAGGGCTAAGTGCTTTGAAGTTTTAAAAGCCCATGCCAGGCTCAGTATCTCTCTTTCTCTCCCTGCTTGCTGCATGCAGATCAGGATGCAAAGGTCTCAGCTACTGTTCCAACACCATCCATGCCTGTCTTCTTTCCACCATGATGATAATGTATTAGCCCTCTGAAACTGTAAACAACCCACCCCACCCACCCCCCACCACAGATAAATACCTTCTTTCATAAGAGTTGTCATGGTCATGGTGCCTTTTCACGAACTGAGGCAGTCTTTCATTTGAATGAATATTTGAATTTAAAACAAAATTATTTATTTTTTTTCCTGTAGTAACTCCTTAGATGATGATTTTTGGTGGCTTCATTGCTGGTACACACAGGTGTGTTCATTATCCTTAATATCTAGATGCTACAGAATAATAGAAATTACTTGAGTTTGATCCACTTGTTGATTATAAAATAAAAAGTGAAACGTTTTCTAATGGATTAGTATTTTCATTTGTATGACATAGTAGAGGTGGGATTTTTTTATAATAATATAATTCATGTACTTTATTTCTTACTGTGTAGAAGGTGCTTTCATTTGGACATTGCAAGTCTTCGTCATTTTAAATTGGGTAAATCATAAACTGTCTGGAAACAAAGACATTAGACAATATTCTTGGATTCCTCCAAATTACACATTTAAATTACTCATAAAAGTCATCTTTACTTTCCTCCATATTATCTAATTTTTATGGTTTCCTTATGTTCTATAAAAATTCATTTGTTACAGAATTAATGACAAGTCCACACATTAAAGGTATTTGGGAGTGAAACCTTTGTAATGCGATGAGATCATTACATGAGGTCCCTCTGGTGGCATTAACGGGTTGATAAGAAATACGATCCTGGCCACCTGCTCACTCTCTTTCACACTGTGATATCTTCCGTGATGTTATGACGTAAAAAGGAGGACTTTGTCACCTGATTAGAAGATGCTGGAACAATCTCTCAGAGAGCTGAAAACTAGCTTACGTAGGTTAGTTCATGTGTACTACAAGTTCTTTTAGGGCTTCAGCCATTGGCTCATTCCTTTCATTTCTTGTAACTTTCATTAAATTAATAGATAATTTGTCACCCACTACTCAAGAATAAGCTATGAAATGCCACTAGTTTAAACAAAGGAAACAAAACTTTCCAGTCTCCAGATCCTTGACCAAATAGATTTCTATGCATGATGAATTGATTAAGTATCAGGTGTTTTGCAATCACAGCATAAAATGGAATATCATCCTATGAATCGCTTAGGACACTTCAGCTCTTGTTTGGAAAATTACTTGATTTCTGCATCTGTACATATACGTTTAGTCTTCAAGAAAGCTCCATTGCTAACCTTCAGAGTAGAGCTCACCAAATGTAGCCGTGAGTGAGTCACTTCACCTTTGCTTAGGAAAGCATCGCTCTCTGTACAAGTGCGTTCATCACTATGGACTAACCCATAAACAGACATTACGCACAATTTACAGTTGAGAAGTTTTCTTTAATAGATGTTGGCAAAGTTTCCAATTCAGCTCAAAGAAAGACCTTGCCCTCAAGTCAGATTCACAAGCTGGTGTTTACTGACAGCACAGCTTTAATTTTAGTTGATACAACTCCTGCTCCCCAGACCTAATTTGGAGTATTTGTAATATGTGAGGCATCTGTCACTTCTTTGTCAGTATGTGTCACTTTCAATGCTTTACTGACTCAAGAAATCACACCTTATAGATAGCACGTCTAATGTTGTATTATACATTTTTCTGTACCTCTTGTTCCAGTCTCCAGTGCCTTAATTGCTTTACTATACAGTGAAAGAATCTATGCTTTTAGGGCTGGAGAGATGGCTCAGAGGTTAAGAGCATTGGCTGCCCTTCCAGAGGTCCTGAGTTCAATTCCCAGCAACCACATGGTGGCTCACAGCCATCTACAGTGAGATCTGGTTCCTGCTCCTGGCATGCACACGTGCATGCAGCCAGAACATCATATTCCTAATAAATAAATAAATCTAGAAGGAGGAGGGTTTATGTGAGCAAGAGTTGTTGGGACCAGGGATGGATGGAATACAGGGACAAGTGGCCAAAAGAATGGAAACACATGAACTGTGAACCAATGGCTGAGGGGCCCCCAACTGGACCAGGCCCTCTGAATGGGTGAGACAGTTGATTGGCCTGATCTGTTTAGGAGGCATACAAGCAGTTGGACCGGGTCCTGTACTCAGTGCATGAATTGGCTGTTTGAAACCTGGGGCTTAGTAGAGACCCTTGGCTCAGCCCGGGAGGAGGGGACTAGACCTGCCTGGGCTGAGTCCACCAGGTCGATCTCAATCCTTGGGGGAGTCTTTGCCCTGGAGGAGATGGAAATAAGGGGTGGGCCGGGGGGAGGGGGACGGGGCAGAAGGAGGGAGAACGGGGGAATCTATGGCTGATATATAAAGTTGAATTATATTGTAAAATAAAATAAAATAAATTCAAAAAAAAATTCTATGCTTTTAGTGATGAATATGCAATTGGTCCTAATATAGAGAAAGTTGGGAAGTTGTTTATATTTAATTACTTTGGGCCAAGAAATAATTAGAAATTAAATTAGTCAGACTGATATAAAAACGATTTGAAAAAACTAAACAGAATTTTCATCTATAATGTTTCATACACCCTAGTAATTTAAAATTGTAAGCATAAATATAATATCCTATATAGTAGAATAAATAAGATATAAAGGTGTTAAGAAAACCTATAAAGCAAAGATTGAATATTAAGTTGATCAATTGTTTTTCTGATATGTCATACCACAGCATCCAAATTATTTTCCCAGTTTTCTACTTTAGTCTATTCTCTGAATTTCCTCAGTTGAGAACTTAGTTGAACTCTAGTTCCTCATTTTTAGGTGCAGATTTTAAAAATGAAGAGAAAATGCTTAAGTGGGAACAGCAATTATATTTAGAATCATTATTTTCTATACAGTAATGAGTGATAAGGTGAAATTATGTAACATTACATTAGGACTGCTTAATGAAAAGTTCTAAAATACAAATACCTCATAATACCCATTTAAAAATTAAGTATTAAAGTGACTTGTGGGTCATGGACACTTACAGATGAAGCTCTGTGTGCTGTACAGAGATAAACAGTCTTCCGTTTGTTTAAGTAGAAAATCAGGATATAGAGAGTAAATTGTGTATTGTCCAGAAAGTCAAAGATATGGGAGGACTTGTACTAAAAAAGTTATAGTAATTCTCAGTCACCTAGTGTACAATTATAGGAACACTAATGCCCATTCCATTGTGAGAATAGTGTGGCATTCAATCCCCTATTTTAGAGGTAATAAATACTCTGAATGCCCATGTTAGTTATAATATAAAAGTTACTTAGTACTCAACAAATGCCTTACACCTGGAGACAAAGGTTTAATTGAGGAGGAATGGAGAGTAGGCACGTGCCAAGGGCAAGCAAATGCAAAAGAAACATTGAGAAGATGTATGGACTTACTCTTTTACTTCATGTATAGGAGTGAATTTAAAACTGACTATTTTTAAAACTTGCAAGGCTACTGTCGTAAATGGAAATACAGCAAAAGTGTTTTCTACTAAGTATATTCAAACAATTATGGAATGCATTCAAAATAAATGCAGTATGACTGAAGGCAGAATTTTATATGTGCAGTAGTTTTGATGTTGTTTGAAGTCACAGAGCTGAGCTTCCAACTAGCTCCAGGGGCAGTTTAAAGGATGCATGTTCCCTCCATTACCATTTGCTTCTTGATATATTTAAGTCAATAAGAATATTACTTACAAACTGACCCCCGTCTTAAAAGAATTCCTGAATGATTTGATAATTATGGATACATGGTGCTTATTGATTCCACATGTTGTTTTGATTATTTCCCTTATGACCTTTTTCTTTTCATTGCCTGTCCTGGGTTTTGATTCAGTTTCTTGTAAGTTATACATTAATGGTGCATACCTTCCATCCCAGTGCTGCAGAGGCAGACAAGAGGATCTCTTCTTCTTGCTGGTCCTGCCTGTCTAGTTGCATCTCCAAACTAATGCCTCAGAAATTTAGACTATATATAAAAAAAAAATAAGAGGAGAGCTATTGATATCAACCTCTGGCCTCCATGTGCATGCCCAAAGGCACAGAGGAACAAAACAGAAACCCAAAACCTAAATATTCTATTCTGGATGCATACTCAAGTGCCCCCTCCCCTCATGATATTGCCCCTAAAGATTGAAGATTGGTGTTTAATATATTCCTATTTTGCATTTTTCCGTACAGCTCTCTCCTCCCTCTCTCTCTCTCTCTCTCTCTCTCTCTCTCTCTCTCTCTCTCTCTCTCTCTCTCTCTCTCACACACACACACACACACACACACACACACACACACACTCTAGTCTGTAGCCATATCACAAAGTTATCTTTTCCTAATTCCACTACAGTGAATCTTACATTAATGACCCCTAGATGGCAATGAGTCATTGATTAGCAAAATGGTTTCACTAGTAACATCAGAGTTATTTTTCTTCTTCTTGAACAAGAAGGTGGCTTGGAGTGATGACTTGCTGCTCCTGTGGAGGATTCAAGTTTAGTTCCCAGCACCCACATCAGGTGAATCACAACAACTTTCTACTCCATTCCAGAGGATCCAACATCCAGTTCTAGCCTTAGCAGACACATGAATATATGTGCAAACACATATATGTTTACACACACACAAACAAACAAAAATAACAAAATATGTACTTTCAGATTTATTATCATCAGTGAAAGAACCCCAAATCTAGTCTTCCCAGATGATTCCTATGTTCATTCACTAATACTCCTTTAAATATCATTTTTCACCATGATCAACTAAAAAAAAACAAAACTGATTTATAACATGTACTTTTATTTTCTAACATGGATAATTGTAATAATTCTTAAGTTTTTCTTCCCAAAAAGTTGATACCAAACAACGCAATTCTCAGTATTTCCTTAAGAATAGATGCCAAATTATCTATGCATTAACTAGCATTTAGATATGTATTCTCTGACTCTTCTTGTGTTGCTATAGATAAGAGCAACATAACGCAATACTAAATATCATTCTCTTTATTAGTACTGTGTATCATTCCTGCAACACTCTCTGCAGTTTTCTATCTTATTGTTTTAGAATTTATGTCCAAGTTAATATGTTAGTACTTTTAATCATTAGGTTAGTGTCTTTAGTAAAATTCCCACATACAACTGAAATTTCTTTGGACTATTTTGCAGTACCCATTTTCTATAATCTCCTAAACAAACAAGCAAACAAAACAAACCAACAAAGAAACAAACCCACCTTATGATCACCTCTACCCTATAATCTAATTATTCCTGTAGATTCCATTTGTCCTCTAATTCCGACAGTGCCCCGAAAAATCCTGCTTGATATCTGCAGTAGTTTAAATGAAGATGACCTCCATAGGCTCATAGGGAGTGGCACTATCTGAAAGGATTAGAATTTGTGGCTTTGATGAAGTAAGTGTGGTCTTCTTAGAGGGAGTGTGTCATGGTGAATGGGTTAGGAAGTTTCAAATGCTCAAGCCAGGTCCAGTGTCTCTCTCTTCCTGCTGCCTGCTGATCCAGATGAGAGATAGCATCTACCTTTCCAGCACCATGTCTGCTGGTGAGCTGCCATGCTTCCTGCTGTGATGACAATGGATTCAACTTCTGAAATGTAAGCCAGGTCCAGTTAAGGATTTTACTTTATAAGAGTTGCCATGGACATGGTGTCTCTTTACAGCAATAGAAAACAGACTAAAACAACACCCTCACTTTTCATAACATTTTCAAATGTAATCACACTCTTATCATAGAGACACTCTCTTATGAAAATGTTTCTTGACCCCTAAAAAGACTGACATTTTGGCAGACTTCACAGCAAAGCCAATAACAATCCTTGAGTTCATTTAAGAATTTGTACTTAACCTGTTGTTTGAATATATGCTCAGCTTTTTTTTAGGTTTATCTTGAATTTAAGATAATACTGTAATCACCTTACTATTCCTTGGGTTTTTTTTATGAAATTAGCTTTATACATATTATTTTTTAAAGTTAGATTATAATCACATCATTTGACCTCCCACCAATCTTTTTCAAACATCCACCTCATTGCTTTTCCTCTAAGTTTACAATCTAGATTAATACATATATTACATCTTAACTTATCTACTCTTCCACATCTCTAACTCATAGTAATGTATGTATGTATGTATGCATGTATGATGCAATGTATGTGTGTGTATATATATATGTGTGTGTGTGTGTGTGTGTGTGTGTGTGTGTGTGTATGTGTGTGTTGTGATATCATGTGATAAAAGCAGCCAATATGTTGCAAACAGCCTTACATCAGAAATATGACCCACAAATCTTGGAAACAACATGCAGATATAGCTTGATCAACCTTCTTTTGTGATGCTATTAGCTACTTTTAAGTCAGTTAAGTTATTATACACCTTGTCAAACTTTGTTAAAGTTTTTGTAAAGTAACCCTCATTCCTTTCCCATGCCAAACTTTCTGTGGTGTTCAATAAACATAAAGCAAAGATGTTTGTTAGGGGTAGATGGAAGACACAGAGAGAAAAGCAGAAAATTCAAGTTTGTGCTCACACTTGGTAAAATTAATCCTACACAAAGTAGATTGGCTTTCATTATTTAATGCAGCATCAGTGAATTCCACTGTTCTCTTGGGGTATATTTTATGTGTTTATGGATGCACATAGTTGTTAAAATTCAATAGTAGAGATATTTTTTATTAATTAATCTCATTTTTCTCCACTGTACAATAAAAATTTTTATAGTTAAATTTTGTTGCTTTCTAATAGCTGGATTACTTAATCACACAACTAAAACAAAGAATAGAATGAAAAATTAAAAAAGACTAACAAATGTTAATCAAATTAGTTGTATGTTATTTGTCATATTAATACCAAGATTGAAATCCATAAACAAGGGGTTGCTATCTATACGATAAAATGTCTACTCCTTCCTATAGCTACAAATTATTTTAAAGGGAGCAAGGAATTAAAAGGCTTTCTTCATGGATTATCTATTTTTCTTTACAGATTCTTCTCATTCATCATTTCTATCATTGCTATTGATATGCTCTTATTGTACATTTTATATCACTTGAGAATTTTCAGAAAAATACACATATTGAAAATTTTCCTCCATGGTTTTAACTTACTCATATTAAGCTCAAAACACCAATTTAACTTAATTACTAGCTTACTCTCAGAATACTCTTATGACCTTCCAAATGTATCTAATTATGTCCTCCAGTGATTGCCCATTATGCTCCAGTGAATCTCATAATGAATTACTATGTATATGTAAATGCATACATTGGTCTCTATAAAGGTTTTGCTTAAATTTATAACCCATAATATTCCATGATCACTCACTGTTAAATAAATTCGAATAAGTGCACTAAATATTTCAAAGTTACATACGTATCCCTACTTAAAATTATCTGCGTGTATGAGTGCCAGGAATAGTTGCCCATCCATTCTCTAATTACTGGAAGTGTATTTGACTAGAGGCTCCAGATGTTTTCCTATGTAAGTTATCATGGGTTTCACATAGAAAACACATTTCACACAAGACTTTAGATAAACTCTCAGCATATCAGGCATATTAATTTCTGCCTCTGGAAGGCAAGATTCACCTCAGAAGTAACTACAGTTTAAGAAGGCCCTTACTGTTTCATTAGATCTATTTTGTACTCTGGATTATTTTCACTCTTTATTTTTCTTTCTATAAGCCACCTGGAGTCAGATCTGTATTATATATATATATATATATACATATATATATATACATATATATATACATATATATATATATGACACAGAAGATCAATTCAGTGTAGGTATCTATTCAATCATCAAAGATGAACACAAATGAAAACTATGTTGTATCAAGTTATCAAATGCTAAGAAAAGCAAGAACTCGTGTATCATATATTAGAGCTCCAGTACAGTTAGTAGGTGAGGGGCAAATTGCCTGGCATATGACAGCACATCAACTGTTAAATGTTACACTTGAAATGAGCTTGGAGACTTTCCAGTGGAGCAGACTGCTGTAGCAGATGTGCTGATAAGACATTTACAAAAAACTAGAAGCAAGGTATTGGGAACTATAAAAAGAACAGAAGACGCAGGTTACTTCTAAGATGTTCTGATCCCATCATGGAATCATTAAGAGACTGAGGTCCTTCAGTAAGCCCTTAAAGGCCAATGATAAGAAGAACGTCTCTACGAAAGCTCCTTTTATAACTCTAGTTTAAAACAAAAGTTGAAGGTGAACAAGTGGAAAACTTTAATTCTCGTGTTTGGAAATTTTGAAATGCAGATGAGTTTCCTTTATTTGTGTTTCATTATATGAAGGTTACCACTCTGTAATTAAAACAAAACAAAACAAAATAAAAAATAAATCCCCAGAAAATCTAAATCATATCAAAGTCACATGTGTAATGTGTAATGTTTTTCCAAAGTGTGTTTAATGCAGCCTCTACTGGACTGTCTGGGTTAGTGGAGCCTCCTCCATTTCCTTCCATTTCCCATATCTAACTAGTACTGTGTTGTGCAAGACGATGTTACACTGGATGTTGTTTTTAAATGCAAGACATTTTCCATTGACTATACTAACAGCGTTTCCTTTGGAATGTCAAGTAGAGTGTTGTAGATCTAAGATAAAGCTGTATCTGTGTGGGTAAGTCTAGCCTTAAGAAAGAGACAACCCGCATGATCGGTGTACTATATCAAAAGTGTTGGGAGTGTATTTGACAGTAGCTAGAGTATTATTTTTGGATTGAAACTTGAGGGTGCTTCAGAAAGAGGGCAAATACATGACAATACAAAAGAATTTATTGTTTGAATTGGGGACTTTTTACCAGGACACAAGATTGAGTGTCCAAAGAATGATTCAAGGAATTAATAAAGGATGGGCAAATGGAGCCAGGAAAAGCCATAGCAAGAAACAAATAATGGAGGAATTTTGGCATTGTCCTAGTACATGGTAGAAAAATAAAGAAAAGATTTAAAGGAAAAGGTCTTCTGAAATGCATATACTATGTAAGGTCAGGAAAAATAATCAGAGATTTATGTTGACTTATTAGTCACTGTAATTATAAGCAACAGGAGCATCAATGATGCTAAGAAGGTCCCTTCTGCACACTTTTTATGATGGAGGAAGGCAACTGTAAAGCTTCATGATGGAATTTCAAACACATACACATCAGAATGAATCCTCCATGTCCAGGAGGCTGCAATTGTCCCTTTACCAGGATAGTAAAGATTAACAGGTTTTGCTGACATTTTATGAAGATGGTTACCAGAACTCCTTCCTAGAAGCAAAACAGAAAGCAGCATGTGAGGATGCTGCTTGATTTGCTGGCATGTGACCCATCAGCATCCTTTAGTGTTGCTGTACGGACTATCCAGAGCTTAGCAAGAGTGTGAATCACAGCAGGTGGGAAGGTGGGAGTCCACAGACACCTTAGCTAGAGCCTTGACTTCTTTAGTTCTGTCTGTGAGCTCAGATGTTTCCTGCCTATCCTGGCATCTTTAGAAATTTCCTTTTTTCTGTAGAGAGATAGGAAAGCATTTAAGAATTCATGGTTTATGTTATTTTAATTCATACTTAAAAATGTTACAAAAATTGTATTTGAAGCTTGCGTTTCTCTATTCTCATCCCCTAAGATCTAACACTATAGTCACTTACTTCTCATGTCTACATGCCAGTATGCACAAGTAAACACAATCTACTTTCCAAGTAACAACAGTGTTGCTTTGAGCAATATGATTACACAAAAAAAAGAGTATAGGATTTACAAGTCTTTTTAAGTATAAAATACAGTGAGATAAGAATAAACTATAAAATATGGGATCTAAAGACACTTGATATATCTTATAAGTTGGCATGGTTCATAAATAACTTCATATACAGTTAGAATCACACATTTTGATTATTTAAAGTGTAGTGATTGACTTATCCATCATTTCTGATTGATTTAATCCTGAGCAGATTTATCAACTATATGGTCACTATTCAATATCTGAATTTCCTCACAGAGTGAGGTAACCCAAACCCAGAAGGACAAACATGGTATGTACTCACTCATAAGTGGATAAGTAGATATAAAGCAAAGACCAACCAGAAATGTATAAATTATATTAACTAATTATAACAATGTATTTAAGAAATGTGTGCTTACAAATGAGGCTGAATATTTTTTTTGCATATTCACATGTGAATAATTAGAAAAGTTCTTCACTAGAAAATCAATACAAATCCAGGTAAACAACGAACAGGCTGAGAAACAGGACACTCAGATCCAAAATATACTCAGATATTTACTGTCTGAACTTCACTATTTTCAGTCTTTAAACCTCCAATTTCTTAGAAAAGTCATCATTTTTTTTCTTGTTTTTGACATTATACTGCATAGTAGGAATCTTTGAACACAGAATCGGTTTATATGTTTCATTTGTTTTGTACATTTATTGTGACGCTTGTGTTGTGGAAGGACAATGTTCCACTTTTGTATAGAGATATTCTCCAGATAATTGTGGAGCCACACACACAGAACTTCATCTTAAGTAGAAAGTTTTAGAGAGTGATTAAATATCTAGACAAATGTGTACTATTTCAGAAACTGTACCTTAAATCTTTCTTCTGCTACATATCCTTTCTTTAATTTTTAATTTGTAAGTACTTATGGAACCTGGCTATCAGATTCCTGTGACTTGCATTTGTTAATACTGGCTTCTGCTCTCTGCACTATTAGCAACACATACATACACAAAATCTAGAGACACAGTTCTTCAGAATGAGTGTTGATTTGTTAGTTAGTATATAAGAAAAGGTCTCAATTTTCAATGACTAATGTTGAATATTTTGAGGTAGAGACAGAGACACAGAGGTACAGATAGAAACAGAGACGGAGAGACACACACAGAATTTGTTTATGTGACCAAGACTCATGGGTTACTTCATTTTTGAGTTTTTAAACTGAATTCATATTCTATGTTTTGGAAAAATCCATCTAAGATTTTCTTGGAGATTTCTTTCACCAAAGAAAGCCTTACCTTATTACAAATGGAAGCATTAGTTGTCTCGGGCTGTTATATCTAAATACTACATATTGAGTGGCTTAAATAACAAAATGTTCATTCTGACAGTTCTAGAGTTCTAGAGACATCTAAGTTGAAGTATGGATGGGGATAATTTGCTCTAAAGCCTCTCTCCCTTTGATAAAAGTTTACACATGCAAATAATAGTTCTTCATTGGATGGACTAATGTCCATGACCCCTTCTGATAAGAAGACCAGTCCTACTAGACTGTAGAGAAACTTACATGCGTATTTTATGTAATGAGTACCTGAAAGGGTCCTTCTACTGATGCCTTGCATCACATGGTGTTTGGGCATAGAGACATCTACAGAAACATATTTGAAATAAATTAGTGAACCTGTATTAGATGAAAAGTTTCATGTATACAGATACCACTTTTATCAAAAAGCAGCCCTTCCAGGTTCCCATAACTCTAAGACTTCTCTGGTTTCCTGTAATTCCCTCACATCAAACACAGTAGCACACTTCCATTTGTGGGATGGAACCTCTTTCAGTTTTAAGGTACATATTCCTATCCAGTATGATTATTTATTAATTGATTGTTACTCAAATAATTTTATCTATATACATGTCATTTTTGCTAAGCTTCAGATTGTTTCATTCTTCACTAATAAATTAATTGTTTTTGATTGACATGATACATATACACACACATACAGTACTACATATTTGAAATTTGTTTATGTGAACAAATTCTTTTCATCAGTTAGAATCAATTGGGAAATTTATCTGTCTTGCTTGCAAAATAATACCATATATATATATATATATATATATATATAATGTGTGTTTGTGTGTAAAATCACTCCAAAATAATGTTTAATATAATACCTACCTATATAAATTCATGTGTCTCTAAGCTATATCATCTCTCTGTCTACTATTGGTCTAAAGAAATAGAACATTTACAGTGAGCAATGCAAAGAATCTACACACTCTGAGTTTATATGGTTAAATCTAGAGGCTGATGGAAGGATATGGGTTTTTTTCTTTTCTAAATGACTCCATTGAGAATATTTGAATTGTTTTCAGGGAACATCTGCAGGCTTCCGACTTTTATTTCTGAAATGAATGCTCAGGGCAAAGGTTGCAGCTCTGTGGTAAAGTGTTTGCTCAGCGTTCAGGAAGCCTTAAGTTCAATTACCATCCCAGCAAAAATAATTCATCAAAATAAGCTTAAAGTATGTTCTCAAGATACACAAGTTACAAAACGGCTACAGGCCCAGTAATTTCACAGTTAATGTTCTTTTATGAAAGGAATCATAAATAGTAAAAGTTGAATTTTATAAGTAAAGAAACAATTCTAGTTATAAAATATTTAAAGAATATAAATTTTGACAAAAATGAATCACTTAGAAGTACACTATATTTATAACTGGAAATTTGCAGATGATCATTAAATGTGACTTATTTTAAATTAAAAATGATATCAATTCATTTAGCTATTATATATTAGGCAAATATTGTTTCTTGTAGAAATATAGACATATACATAAAAGCAAAATAATTCATAAACATAAAAAGATAGCTATGATTTAAAATGTAAATACTAAAACAACAAAACCTCACAAATTACTTTTGTTATTTATTTATTGGGGTTTTGTTTCTTTCTTTAATTCTTTAGACAGGTTTTCACTGTGTATCACTGGCTGTCCTGGAACTTACTTCCTAGACCAGGCTGGTTTTGAACTCACAAGGACCCACCTGCCTCTGCTTCTGGAGGGCTGGGATTAAAAGTGTGAGCCACCACTGCCAGGCTCATTTTTAGTATTTGTGTAATCCAGCTTTTCCTGGACTTTAATTTGATTCTAATGTTCATTTGTTTGTTTTAGTAAACAAGCTACTAAATACTATTTAATTTATTAACTAATTCCTTTAAATGATACCAAATTAACATGGTATATACTTAATGGAATAATATATTTTATCTCTGTATTCATCTGTTCATCTGTCTATCAAACTGATTAAAATAGATAACTGTGGCAGACAAATACATTTTATTACATTTCTGGTGTTTTAAATAGAATTCAGTATCATAATTTAAATAGTGTATACTAATCCGAAGAAACAGAACTAACCACTCAAGGCAGATATTAATCATAAACACAATGTTTATCAGTTCTAATAACATTATTCTCTTTTGGGAAAAAAAAACTATTCTATCATTTACCATTTAGTATTCACTGAAAAAGAGGACATTAGAATAGCCATCCACACAAGAGAAATTTTATGTGTTCTATTTGGACAGTCCTATGGACAAAGTCAACCTGAGCAAATCTGTGATGAAAAGCGGCAGTATCATGGAGAAGAATGGAAATGTGAGGGGGAGCTGCAGAGGCTTTGTCTCCCTTTTCCAATCTGTAGTGTCAGGTTTGGCTGCATCACTCAGCGGAGAGGCTAGACACTGAGTTTGTTTAATGGTATTCTAAAATAGATCTATTCTAGGAATTCAAAATGCTCCTGACAGCAAGAGGCAACCAAATACATCCAGTCAGCTAAGATTCAATTTCAGATCTTCATGGAACACTGTGATATATTATTTTTGTAAAATCCTTTGTACAGTGCTGATATTCTGCCAGCAAGCAAAGGCTTAGCCATGCTGGTTTTAAAATATTGAAATTCTTTCTTCTTTTAAGTCATTACTTACTGCTCCAAAATCCCCCATTCACACCCATCGTGACATTGAGTGTTGAGCCCTATCCCTGTAATATTAGTTCTGTCCAAGGGTTCAACAGCTAACTTATTACAATTGTTAACTGTAATCCCACTATTAATAGTTCATCTCCCTACTGGATTACTACCTTTATCCATCAGTGACTATTGCCACTGATTATTAAATTACTTGAACTGTAGCCGTTTTTATGCTTAGCTATGTAATAATCTAACACAGGTTATTAATACTTTGGGTTACATATTATGATTTCTTTTAAAGTTACTTATTTAAAATATCTAGTGATTGGATTTCCAAATTTTGTCTGTTAACATAGATTTTTATTTTTGCCATTATATTCTGTGAGTTACACTTTTTGGTGGAAGATTTTAGTGAGACTCGTACAACCCAAGCACCCATTTAAGTGTCTGCAATAACTACACAGCAGTTTTTATATTATCATAACTTATTCGCAGAAAAAGAAGTCACCCTGTAAGGTTGTTAAATGGTCACTTGAACTAGAATTAAAATCTACTATTAATTAAGGAGAGCTTATGTTCCTGACTGGTACACTGGTGAACACAGAATTTTACTTACAGAAACACTTGGGTATTTTTTTTTCTTGGTTTGTGTTTCTTCTCTACCTAACTTCTTACTTGGAACAACAGTTTATGGTAACATGAGCCACCAACTGACTGCATCAGAGCAGTCTAAAGGATATTTATCCATGTACCATGGCATGCATGGGGGAAAACTTTTCATTTTAACTACTAATTATAAGTACTACATTGTTGTACTTTTGTCATACTATCAAGATAGAATTCTAATATGAAGACATTTGCATAAATTGTACTACTGTTTTTATACAAGGACTATTGAGAAGACACAATAAAGATATGGACAAATTCACTTACCACTAAGAAACCCATATAACAAGGAATCATCCTCTTCATTTTGCTCGTGTGATGTTTTGTATACCTTGAAAAACTTCTGTTTAAAATGAAAAGGAATTTATCCTAAATAATTTTAATATTCCATGTACAACTGTTATTTTCTTTTGTCTTTCTTTTTCTATGGCAGAACCTCATAAAGCACAAGCTGTTCTGGAATTCACTATTTATCTAAATATCTGGGGCTCACTTTCAACTATTTATTCTCCTTTTTCTGTCTCTTTACAACATGCTACCATACATCCTCAGAATTGGTCATAATACAAAGCCTTTCTTGAATAAAGACAGTTGGAGAAATTAGTTATAGCTTGTAACTATCACTGAAACTATGATCAAGTTAAGAGTTCTGGGCTGGAGAGATGGCTCAGAGGTTAAGAGCACTGGCTGTTCTTCCTAGATGTGCTGAGTTCAATTCCCAGCAACCATGTGGTAGCTCACAGCCATCTGTAATGAGATCTGGTGCCCTCTTCTGGCCTGCAGGCATTCATTCAGACAGAACACTATGTATAATAAATAAATAAATAAATAAATAAATAAATAAATCTTTTTTTAAACTTAAGAGTTCTGAAAGAGTTCTATGATAAAACTATTTCTTTTTTATCTTCTTTTTATTTATTTATTTTTTTATTTTACATACCAACCACAGTTCTCCCTCCCTGCCCTTCTCCTGCTCCCCCACTCGCTTCCCACACCCAACCCTATCCACTCTTCCTAGGGGGTAAGACCTCCCTTGGGGAGTCAACACAGGATGAACTATTGGGTCGGCATTAGTCCTGAGACCTGGAAAAGAGGTTGTAGCTCTACTATTTTTGTGTGCATATGAATGTTTATGTACATACATGTGTGTGTGTGTGTGTGTGTGTGTGTGTGTGTGTGTATGCACACACAGGCATGTGCATGTGCATGAGTGTGGATACCAGAAGTTGATGTTGGGTTTCTTTCTCAGATGTTCTTCCTCTTATTCCTCTCTTTACCTGGGGCTCACAGATATTGGTAGGCTGGGTGAACAGGGAGCCCAGAAATCCACCTGTTGACATCTTTCCCCAGTTCTGGCATTACAGATGCATATTCCAGCACCCTGTTACTAATGTGTGTACTGAGGAACTGAATTTAATCCCTACCCAATGCTTTCTTGACAAGTAACTTGTTGGTGGAGCTATCCTCCCAACCCTGCAGCCAATTATACATTTTAGAATGCATGGACAGAGTTCAGCCAATTATTAAAGAAAGGGTAACTCGATGACTTTGATGAGAATAGGTAGATAGGACAAGGAAAAGCTACAAACCTAATGTAAATAAAATAAAATTGGAGTATGAAGACACTAAAAACATGAAAGATGATCATCTGAGAAGCATCTTTACTATTTCTTATTTTTGCTGCTGTGTGTTCATATATGTGTGTGTATATGTATGTGTGTATTAAACAGTCAACTTTAAAATTTATCTCATTATTTTACTTTAAATTTATATAGAATTAAACAACAATTTTCACTTCCAACTGGATTATTTATAATATCACAATTAATATTTTAATAAAATCATATAAAATAGACATTATTAAAAATTTAACTTATACTTCCACATTATCCTCACACACCAAATATATTTTCTTATTTATTATAGAACAAATTATAGCTTTTTACATCATTATCATTATATTGTTAAAGAGAAATGACAAATTAAAGGGAAAGTAACCCCAAATTATCTGTTGTGAGAAATTAGTTTTGTACAATTATCTCAAACAAACACTGTGAGAAAATAATACACATTCTTGGATTTTCAATACAATTGTGCTTCAAATAATTTTATCTTGATCATTTATTGTTATATACTGATGTGTTTTTACTAGTGATGATTACTCAGATGTCTTCTATAAAATAAGAACATATTGATCTAAATTAATAGAGAGCTCATATTCTTACACTGTATACTAAAGAGATATCATTAATAAACAGATATCATCAGTTGGTTCTGTATTTTTGCTAAGGCATACTGTTGTCTAAATGAATATTATGAGTGAGGATGTAATAATAAATTGTGTATATTTATATTATTTTTATTAAAATTATCATAATATATTATTTGACCCAAATAAATGTCTGAAACACAATTCATAGATTTTTATTTTTGATTACAGCCTACTTTTTGAAAGTTAATATAAAGGTGTATTCTCGTGTTATGGTATAAGGTACTATGAATGAATTAATACTAATTCCATATAGCTGCAATCTTATATACACACACACACACACACAAACACACACAAACACACACACACATATATATAGACTGTACAATTTCATTGAGATTAAGGAACTGAAGTACATCATTCATCAACAATCATTTTCTCCTAAATTTCCTAGTAAATTTTTGGATTTACCCTACTATTGTAATGAATTCTTTTTGCTAAGAAGAAAGGAAGAAAGCTACCTGCTAAAATGATTGGTTTTTATACCTCTTGCTAATTGCCTAGCATAGACACACAGCTTTCCTTTTCCGGTCAGACTCTTCCAAAGAGTTTACACTTACATCTTAGTGAGTCATAAAAATTACTGTCTTATTTGTAGATACATTTTTAAAACAGTTGTCTCCTGACACTCAAAGCAGAGAAGTAACTGGCAAGCATTTCATACCTGAATATCTTACTTAAAGAAAAATTTAACATAATTTCATATTTGTTATGCTGGTTTTGTTTTTATTTGTCTTATTGACCTAAGGCTAATTAAAAGATCAGATTGGCACACAAGTAATTGGGTAAATATTTTCCTCCAATTTTTGTTGTCCGTCTTCACTTCGATGTGTTTAGATCTATTTACAATTTTGTTTAACTTTTTTCTTCTTCCCCTGATTTTTCTTTGACTTTTAAATACCCTACATTCTTTTCAGCATCTGTTACAGCTAGCTTTATTTTTCCATAGAGCTCCCATTGATGTGTATTCGTTATTTGGTTATAAATGTTATTACATAATTCCTGTCTGAGTAAAAATCTTCCTCATCATTCTGAAAATGAAAAACTGGCTATCTTACATTTTTGAAACCCACAAAAATTGGAGTGTAAGAAAGTGCAGATTCTCAGTTAAGACAGCGGGGCTGAGTTTAGGTTAAGAGATGATCTGCCAGCAGATAACGTTATGATAACTACTGTGCTAGAGTTCAGGAATAGGACACCAGATCCTGGGAGAGCCATCCCGTGGAAAGAGAACATCCGAAACCTGCCTAGAGTCTCGGGGCTTTCAAAGACAACTGACATTCGTCTTTTTCACGTGTGACCTTTCCTTACAACGTAATAGTGCTGAGTCTTCACTTCACAAAAATCTTTCCTTCTGTGGATTCTCTGTTAAAATTTTTTGTAATTTTTCTTTCACCTTTTCATCTTGGATGGGACCCTTCTAACAGGATAAAATTATAAGTGAGCAGTAAGAAGAAAATGAAAATCATCCACTAATAGTATATACTCCCACTTAATCAAACAGCAAAACAAAGACGAACAAAACAGCAGAGTTAAAATTCAGAATGCTTTCATACTTAGGGTAAAGTAATCATTAATGTATTTAGGAATGTGGCCAGTGGCTTGTGGTCCATGCTCTCGTGACAGCACACTCTCATGGGAATAGGGAAGCACTAATTCGCTGAAATATGACAATAAAAGAAGGAGGTGCAGGAGGTGTAAGAAGAAGAAAAGCAGGATGAGGAGGGGAAGAGAAGGAGGTGAAGCTGTGAATAGGGGCATATTGTGAGGGTTTGGTAGAAGAGGGAAATAGGGGGTATTTGATGTGATCATAATGTATTGTAGAAATGCATATCATTTTCAGATAATAAATAAAATACTTTAAAAGGAGAATTTTTCTTTATTTTCTATGTTGCATTATTTTTCATTGGTGCCATAAATTTTACACTGTTGCATTATTTTCCTTCACCTTCACTGATACATAAATGGCAGTTCTATGTTTAATATAGAATTTGTTGTGTCTCTAGATGATGATAGGTGATACATACATATACAGATATAGACAGATGATAGATTATGAAACTATTATGAGAATAAATGTAATTAGTATACCTGCACCTCGATTAAGCTCGCTGTCAATTTGACGGTATTTACAAACATCTTAAAAACATTATTTTGAGAAATACTTTGGAGTCAAATTTCTGGATGTGTCTGTGATGCTATTTTCAGAGACACTTAACTGAGGTGAGAAGATCAATATTTGTGGACACCACTATTTTGTAGGCTGGAGATCCCTGACTGAAAGAAAAAGAGGAAGAGCAGAAAGTTATGGAGAATAAATGAGTGAAAATGTTTGTCTTTGTGTGTGTGTGTGTGTGTGTGTGTGTGTGTGCAGATACACACACAAATACATACATATATATATACCTAATGGAATTTCCAAGAATAATATAAAATATTATGAATTATTATGAATATTTTTGAATAAAATATTATGAATTTTCAGTAATGTATGCAACATTTAAATATTGTAAACAATATGGGCACTTTAAATTTTCATATTTATTAGTGTATGTTTCTATGCGGTTTCATATAAAAAATTTTTGGAATATAGGAAGATGAACCCAAGTTTAGACTTAAAACAGCTTTCTTATAGTGGTGATAAGAACAAAAGTTTGGAAGCAGTCTTGAGGCACACATTGACTTAAGTGATGGTAGTTGTAATTTTCTTACATCTCTTTCTCTTTGCTTGAACATTTCTGAAGTTTGTCATTTGCATGGAAGACAATTTACAACACTCTCCACCCAGAATCTCCCACTCATCATACCACATGTAGAATGAGATTTACATGTCTTCAAGTTTTCTCAAGATTGGACTAAGCAATAAACTGTGAATTCATTGGCTTTTGAGATTTGAAAAGTAGAATTAAGATTTAGCTACCCACAAATATATTTCTACAAATTGATCACAAACATTACCAACTTCTTTCTCCTGTATTTTTCCCAGGCTTACAGAGAGATTTCCTTAACTAACATAATTGTTAGATTGCAGATGGAATTTTCATCAACATCTGATTCTGATGTCAACTAAGAAATAGAGTAAACTTTGCATTGGATGACACAGGAGAAAATGACTTTTTGTCAGGTTTCTTCCATTCCTCCTTCATCTAAGATACAAGGTCTAGAAATATATAGATAATCATTACTTTACTTGTAATATTATAGAACTAAACCTTGTTGTCAAAGTAAGAGATGTCCACTAGATTGTTTCGGTAGCCTCACATAGTGAATAACTTATAGATCAATACAATTATTGAAAACTGTAAGCATTTTGTGGTTGTCGATATGATCATATAGATGTGTATGTTTTCCTGATATGCACTCCGTCCTCTCAGCATTGCGATTGTTTCATGGTGCCCATCTACTATTGGGCATGTGGTCTGTACTTCAGTATGGTTTGTATATCCAAGAAAACACCCTTGGAGAAAACTAAGTTTTGCTTTGTAAGCAGGTGTTATTTGGAGATAGCTTCTTGGTTAAGGATGGCAATCTAACTCCATTCCCCCTCTCAGTGGTGGGATCCTGCCTCGTTTGAACCTGTGCAGACGCTGGGGGTGCTGCCTCTCTCTGTGACTTCACACATGCATCAGTCCTGTTGCGTCTGGAAGACACTGTCTCTTTGAAGTCTTTTATTCGCTGTGGCTCTTACATTCTTTTTGCCCCCTCTTTCAGAAAGCTCCTTGAGCCCTGTGTGGAGAAATTTCATGAAGAAATTCTATTTATGACAGAGTGGTCCAACATCTCTCATCTTTTCACATTTTTTTCATGTTTTCTAAGTGAGAAGATCTTGAGTTTTAATCTCTTACAATTCATGTGAAATTCATGGAATGGAATGTGAGTTTTCAAAGAACTTACAGACTCCTTTGAGTCCAAGTTGAAAACTAAAACAATGTTTTCTAATAATATATTGTATTTCATATGAAATATATAAGCTTAGATACAGAGAAATCTAGATAAAACTAGATGCATCCCTTCTGCTAGCAAGCTCTCAAAATGCTGAAAGATGTTACAATGTGCAGGCTTCTGATAAAGCATCAACAGTTTTATTCGGACACAAATCTCATGAATCACAACACAGACCATCCAGACAGGATATTCTCCCAGGTGCAAAACTGGCAGGCTTGCTATGACTCGGGTCAGCATTTTCTGATTGCACTTGAGGCCCCTCTACAAGGCAGACTTTTTGCCTGGTAATGAAAACTAGTGAATAAACTTTGGCTGTCAATGACTTAGACTCAAGGCAGAAACTTAAAGTCTTAGACAAATGCTAATCCCAATCCGAACCTTCTCTTTTCAACGAATAATGCATGCATATGCGTGATTGCTGAAAGTGTTGAGAATAAGTGACACTTTTATTCAGCCTTAAAAAAAAATGGAAATTTATACCGCTACCTCCAGTTCTCAGAGGACATCTTGAAAGAAGGGACAGAAGAAATGTAAGAGAAGGAAGTTAAGGAGAAACTGGGAAATACTGTCTAATGGGAACTTCACTGACATGGTAATCATGATCTCCCATCATGATCTGTGTTGGGCCTGTGCAAGACATGGTCTGGTAATAGTGAAGCATCATATATCATTATTGCTGAAGTATTGGATACGGGTGAGTGCTGAGGGAGAAATAGCTATTGTCTTCAGATGTCTATCTTCTGATGAGTTCATCAAATTCTAACGGATCATTCCAAAAGTGTTCATAAAGATTGTCCAGTTCAAAATCACTGGGACATAAAGCAAAAGAAGAAAGACATAAAGGTGGGAGAGGAGCTGAAGAAGGAGATGGGATAGTAGAGGGGAGACAGAGAAATGAAACCCAGCGTGATAGTAATCAGAATGCCCATTATACCTAGGAAATTGTCAAATAATTTAATAATATTCATTGTAAGGTATGACATGTACATAGTTAAAATTAGAGTTAATTAAAAGTCAACCTTTAAAATATGATAACAATAAAACAAATCTTTAAAAAAGAATAAATTATTATATGTGTTAAATAATAAAATTATCATCCTGAACTCACATAGGTGATCTTTTTAAGTGTGCAATAAACTGTATTGTGGTAAATTGTCAAAATAATAATGAATGTTTGACATCAGAATTTCTAGCTAGCTTCTTTCCATAATTTGTACATTAATTAAAGTAAAAAGAAAGTATACATATATATATATATATATATATATATATATATATATAAATCTTGATCATGCTTATTTTAAATTTCAAAAGAATACAACTTAACTTGAAGTCATTGCATTTAGGATTAAAATTCAAGTCCAATGAAAAAAATTCAAAATAAACTTTAGATTCAAGAAGAATTCCTCATGTTTAATGGAAACAGCTTGTTGAAATATGTTGAGGTCCTTGGAGGTGGAGCGCAAGATCAACAGTTATGAAGGATTTTACCCTTGCCAATGGTCCGACTTGAGTTCTCAGTGCTCACTTCCACCTTCTGCAAGCATTGCACTCATGTCCGAACCCACACTCAGACACATAAAAATACATACAAATAAGAACAAAAAATAAAGTTTGATCCTACTGAACAAACACTATATATGTCTTTCTATTTTTAATTAAGAAATTTTATTATTCATTTTACATGCCAATCACAGATCCCCCTCTTCCCTCCTCCACCCCTCCAGCCATCCCCACACCCTCCCCATTCCTTCCTACAAGAAGGTAAGGCCTCCCATGGGGAGTCAGCAAAGTCTGGTACATTCAGTTGAGGCAGGTCCAAACCCTTCCTCCTGTATCAAGACTGTGCAAGGTGTCCCACCACAGAGAGTGGGCTCCAAAAAGTCAGCTCATGCACCAGGATGGATCCTGATCCTACAGCCAGGAGGCCCCTTAAGCAGAGTAAACTTGTACATTATATATTTCTAAATTAATCATTAAAAATAAGAAGTATCCATTACTGAAAAACATCCTTTTTAAAACTCAACTACTATTTTATTTTATTTTTGTAGTTTTGGGGACTGAATTCAGAGCCTTAAGCATGTGAGATGAAGCTACCACCAAGCTGCCTAGATGATATTGATTACCATATGTTAGCATCAAGACATTAAGTTTATAATAAAATTACACCATTAAAAGCTTAAAATAAGATTTTATTTGCGATATTGTTATACAAATTAAGGGTATTTTTACAGTGGGTGAGTTATGGGAAAATATAGGATGATTTGTTGGTTTGGGGGTTGGTCAATGTGATTGGACCACTTGTATTTGCTGATAGCTGTGGTTGGGGTTAAAGCTTCTACCCTTTCACACAACCCTGGATACAGTGACCTAAACAACATTTCTAAGGCTCTGAGACAAAAGTCTTTCTTTTTCCTAAGGTTTACATGTAAGAGAACAAAGAAAGAATTAAGAAGCATAAGATTTTTGAAGTAAATGATCCACCCGAAAGATGCTTGGCGCTTAGGATAAGGGAAAAAATTCTGAACTTCTGTCAAACTATAAGAAGTTTAAGGCCACCTTTGTCATTAACTGAAGGAGTTGGACAAGGGATCTATCAGTCTTTCAGTTTTGCAGTTCTACACAAAAATGCATACAAACACATGAGAGGATGCATAGTCTGAAGTCTTACAGATTGTGCATGTTGAATGAAGTACTGTCAAAAAACTGAAGCTTCCTGTTTGCTTGAAGTACCAAAGTAGTTTAAAATATGGCCATACTCTAGATGTTTATAGCAGAATCTCTCAGCATTAGCCTATCATACATACTAACTAGTCAACCTTTTTCTCTAATTTGAAAAAAAAAATACAGAACACAGTCAGTGAAAGAATGTGTGTCTTTGTTTTGTATAATCCTGCTTGTAGCCTTGGATCAATAAAAATTGTTCTATTTTGTACTTAGTCACTATTAGAAAATTCTCAATTGATACTTTTTTACAATGAATTCTCTGAATAATGAGCCCAGTTACCAAGGTTTCATCCTTTTCAGGGCCACCAGAAATAAAACCCTAACACATAGCATTTACACATTACAATATTGGTTGCTGCCAGAGCCAATTATGCCCTCAGACAAGAAGCTGACAACATAATTAGCATGAAGCAAAAACATTACATTGTTGTGTACTTTCTTTCTACCTAGTGTTATTAATGGTTCTATTAAAAGAACAGAAAAGAAAGGTTATAATATTTGTTCTCATGGTAACTTCCTCTAAAAATATAAAGAAAAGCAATGATTAGTCATTTTTTATTCATTTAATATTCAGTGTATTCACTTTCCAAAGTACAAAGGCCAGAAAAGAAATTAACCTTTGCTCTTGGTTTGATAGAAATGAAACTAAAGTTAGTGCCAGCTAGCATTAATATTGTTAAATTAAAGCTGCTGGGAAGACAGATGATGGCTTTAAAATAACCCCAGATGGTTAGTGGTAGATCCCTCTCAAAACAAAAATTCCAGCCTGTTTAGTTCAAAGATCATTAGTTCTCTCTTATTCGACAATTTGGGGCTTTACACTCCTAATGTGAGAAACACACTGTGTTATCTAACAGAGTGTGCGACCCAGGGCTAATTAAAAGGCACACATGAGCAGGGCAGGGTGAAGCAAGGCTGCTTCATTACAAGTGGTAGTTGCTCCCTTGAGGCAGGAACATCAGAAGATTCTTGGAAGTGGTCCAAGACATCAGTCAAAGGCAATGTGGTTCCCAGATAGCAAGGCTACTGAGTGGGATCACAGTGCTGGGAGCTGTTTGATCTGAGTGCGGCTTTTTATTTGTTTGTCAGGTTGGTGAAATAGAAGACCTCAGAGAGAATTGAGCATACAGCCAGAAACAGAATGTGACCTTTGCAGCTGTCAGGCCATACTTGGGGCTGGGGGGCTTCCATTACTACCAGCACATTTGGCAATCTTGTAAGTGGAGATTGAAAGATTAATTGAAAATCAGAAGATGCTGTGAAGACTTCTCTGGTGTTGTGATCTCCATCCATTGGCCCCTTCACCTCCTAGAATAGGCACTATACTAACTAGAATCCTGATATACAAGAAGAAATGTCATCATGTACCAGACAAGAATGATTCTATAAAGAGTCAGGAAGAGTGCTTGAAAGCTCTCAGGATAACTTGAGCTCTAGTAATCACACTTTGAGAAGCATTGGGAATTTATGTGAAAGAATAAGACATTTCAGAATTGTTTATAAGGTGAAGATCTAAAACATTTTAAGCATCCACATGAGAGGAAGTCACATATACAACATTATGAAATAAATTTAATTGAAATATATAAGAAAAGAGTCCATTTATTAGAAAGTCAAGCACCATGAAAATTAATATGTGAAAAGGATACAGTGCTCTAAAAATTCTGTGTATTCTATTTGTGTTGATGTGTTTACTGGTTAGAGAATGTGTGAGTCTTGTGTCAGCTGTGTTTCATGGAGGATATATTACAGGGGGTATGTTTTCAGTAGCTTTGATATTTCTAGAGAAAAGTAATCTTGGGTTCTAAACAGAGAGTGGTCAATAGGTTCTTGTTCAATGATATCGATACAGAAAACATTTTGGGTTTAGTGATAAATAAATACCTGATAAATTCTGTGTGTTTACTTGTTATAAATGAAATCTTTTATATGCATATAATTTTAAATCTATTCACCTACTCACACAGGAAGAAATACCATGATATGCAATGATACAAATACACATGCTACTGAGGAAGAGATTGAAAAAGTTTGTGGTTTTTTAAACTTGTTATAAAGACTGTCTAAGGGGATGTATTCACATGAAAGGGATGAAAATATGAATGCAGAAAGGTGGACCTGTTTCCACACACTTTAAATTAGTTTCATTTTCAAAATTAACAAATAAAATTCAAAATTAGATAGAGAAACCCTAAAGTTTGCCTTCTCTGGAGGACAACTATTTATTATTTTTGTCACATTTGCAAAGTGAATTTTTGTTTTTGTCATTCTGTACCCCATTTACAGATAATTTTTTTCAGTTAAATAAACCTTAGAGTTTTCATTAAACCATATTTTTAATCATTAACAATAGGTAGGTGGTTAATAGAAAATATTATTTTTAATATGCATTTCCAATAAGAAGTTATTAAATTTCATGTATACATGTATATGTGTGTGTGTGTGTGTGTGTGTGTGTGTGTGTGTGTGTGTGTGTGTGTTTCAGTGTCTTAATGATGACCAATACTTTGGCCTTGAGAATTACTGCTGTTCCTCTGTATATATGCATGTTATCTTTGTTATGTGCTCACATTCCTCACAGCAATAATATCTTTTCATGAAAATGAGTGAAGAATCTCTCTGTCAATTTGAACTTATAAAACTTGTCATTCAGTTATATTCTTGAGTTAGTATTCTGACAAGACTATTTTTATTCGTTTCACTCTTTCCAAAACCTTCAGTTTTTTTCTTTAAAAAAGTTTATTTACTTATTTATTTTACATCTTGACTGCAGTTTCCCCTCCCTCTTGTTCTCCCAGTCTCTCCCTCCAATCTGCTCTCTGTTACCACCCTCAATCTACTCCTCCTCCTTTCAGTTTAGGAAAGGGCAGGTGTCCCATGAGTATCAATAAAACATGGCATATCAAGATGCAGTAAGACTATGCACCTTCCATATAGTAAGGCTGGGTGAGGTGACCAGTATGAGGAGTAGGTTTCCAAAAGCCCATAAAAGAGTTGGAGACAGATCCTGCTCCTACTGTTAGGAGACCCACAGTAAGACCAAGCTACACAACTGTAACATGCCAAGTGCCTAGGTCAGTCCCATGCAGGCTCCCTGGTTGTCAGTTCTGTCTCTGCGAGCCCCTATGACCCCAGGTTAGTTATGAATCACTTTTCTAATTAATTTATTTATTTAATATCTAGTATTTTAGAAAGAACTTTAAATGGGTAGTAAAGAATTTTTTTCCTGCAACTTAAGGTGGAGAGAGGAAACTCACAAGAGAAGAGTTCAAATGAATTATGAGGGATTACTTGAATAGAATATGAAATTGTGAGAGCCCCAGAGGTTTCCTAGTGAGATCTGAGCTTGCTTTACCTAACAGGGCTTGACTAAGTGCCTGTTTACCAGGTGTTTGGAAGGGTCTGCACTTGGCTGTGTGGTGTGCTTTGATCTAGTAAAGGGGCGGTCTTTTGCATTGTTATAAAATGCCCTTTTAAAGAGATGGAAGGGACTGGTGTATTTTGATCCCGGTCCTCCCAAAGTTATCTGGAGTTTCTGTCTGTCTCATCTCCACTATCTTTCTATCTAAAATGTTTCTTATTCCTCTCTCCTCCTCATAGGAAGTCTTTAAAAAGGTAGGAGTTGGTCTCCCACGTGAAATGAATTGAGAAAACATTTTCTTCAATCTTTCCTATTTTTAGTAAAAATAGTCTTGTAATGTACATAGGAAGTATTCAAACAATTCCTGCCCAATGATACAGATACAGAATGCAAATATGACTTGCTGGGAGCTAAGCAAAGGCAACTATACATACTGTAATGGAAATAAAAATAGATCATATGAAACCCATTAGAAACTGAAAAGAATGTTACAAAGATGTTCCAAAAACATAATCTTGCAACCTTTTCTGAGTTAAACTTTGCAATTATAAACCTTTGAAACAACTTAAAATGCAATTTCAAATATATCTTTTCTATTAATAAGGGAGCATATTTTGAATGTCATTCAGAAGTTTATAAGTACCGGGAAAACACAATATAATTACTTGTGATTAACCTGAATTGCTACTAAATTTAACCTTGCTTATACGTGAATACAAGCTATGTAAGCAGGTTGGATTTTTAAAAGTAAATATGAAATATATAGAAAATAATTATGAACTTGCAGAAATGAATACAACAGACACTTGTTGAGAATATTTGTTTATTTCTCCATCTGATATATTTAACTAGGTTTTTAGATACTTTTTGCTCACTTTATAATTCCTTTAATTTGAAAAGCAGCACTACTTTAGTGTGGTGATAATATACAAATTTATATACCCAAAGTCATAAATTACCCTCTCAATATTTTCCCTAACTCTAGCAGATAACTAATGAGGTAAATGCTCCAAATTGTCAATTCTAAAGTTTTGGTGCATGTATTATCTGCTCAGGGTTTGCAGAGCAACTAAGGGAACTCCCTTCACTTAAAGGGATTCAGAGGGTAGTTCCTACTTGCCTTAATAGAACTTGTAGAAAGGTGCTGTTTGTATGAGACTACTAGGGCTTAGTTATTTCAGCTAACTTATACTATATTTTCAAAAGAAGGTGATTTAAGAAAGATTTTGAATCATACAAGCACACTAAGTCATTCTTGAGGTAAGCACTATATGAATAGAGTGACAACAACAAGAACAACTAAATTAGTTGTGAGACCAAAATGAGCCGTCTTAGAAATAAGACCAAAATGCTTTCACCCTAAAACTAAGGCCTAAGATTTCTCCTTTTAGGTACAGGCCATGAGTTACTGGAATAGGCCATGAGTTACTGAAACCAGTCAGTCCAGATTCCAGAAACCAGGAAGTGTAAAAGTACAGAGTCACAAGGTAGTCATGAGATAATGACTCCATGGAATGTCCTCTCCCTGGTTCCCTAGGTAACTGTTTGACCAAAGAATGTTCCAACCCTGGTTTCCAGGGTAACTGACCATACAAATGTCCCCACCTGAGGGCAGCCAATGAGAAATGGTGGTGGGCAACCCCCACTTAGAAATAAGATTAAGCCATGATTTCTAGAAAGTCCCTATAAGCAAGCCAATCAGAATTGTACCCGTACTAGCACCCCTAAATGATGTAATCTTGTGGTTTTTGCCTTTAAAAAGTGAGCTTTCAGAGAGGTGTGCACTTCCTTCAGCCTCCACTGTGTTGGATCTGTTGGACGAAGTCCCTGTCTAGGCTTGTATTGCTTTTGGATATCCAGAATTAAACCTTGCTTTCACATTCCGGCATGCTCGTCTTTAGTGGTCTCTCTGGGGGTCGCGATCTGGGCACAACATAGTAACTATGAAACCTGATTTTTATTGATATGTCTCCATGTAGTATATTTACTGTACATAGCAAAGAAGAACTTAAAGCCTTTTGATAAGCATGCAGCTCAAGAGATAGAGATAAGTAACATTGGAGAAGAGCTGCTGACAGATAAAAAGCTTGTTGTGGTGATACTCCCCAGTAGGATTTACTAAGGGAGGCAGAGGTAGGAGGATCATGAGTTCTAGGCTAGCCCACCCAGCTGAGTTGGTAGAGCGTGAGACTTGTAATCTTAGGGTCGTGGGTTCATGCCTCACATTGGGTGCCATTTGTTAAGTGAAACCATGAGAGTCTGTTAAAGTGTATCAAAGATTTATTATATAAAATGGAGAAAAATATACTCACAGATACAGAACAAAGTAAACAGCCCTTGTCTTCCTCTGTTCTGCCCAGGAGGGAATGGAACCTTCAGTCTGTTCTCCGACCACCGAGAAAGAGGAGAGAGAGAGAGAGAGAGAGAGAGAGAGAGAGAGAGAGAGAGAGAGATACCCCCCTCAGGTTTAAGCAGTCAACTACCCAGAAAAAACCACGCCTCTATCGGGTCAGATACCCAAAGGTCATTGGCAGAGTGAATTCCCACAACAGATATCAGCCACAACAAAATAATTTGATCATTATATATCAACGCATTTTCAGACAGCCACTTATAACCTGTCTCTATGTTTCATTGTATTCATATTTTCTTATGTATCACAAAATCTAAATGCCAGAAGTAACAGGAATTGAAAACCGTCTTATAATAAAAACCCATAGTCAGATATTAGGGTAAATGCTGAAAGAACAGAGAGACAAAGGAACAAGCCACTGCCACATCTCACCTCACCAATTCCATGAATCCTCTGACTGAACACCTCTGAGTCTCAGCCAAAAGTTCTCCAGCTGAAAAGCCTTTAGTTTCTGTCTCCTCACACTTTATATACCTTTTTCTGCCCAGCCATCACTTCCTGGGATTAAAGGCATGTGTGCTTCCCAAGTGCTGGCATTAAAGGTGTGTGCCACCACTGAATGTCTCAGTTTCCTCAGCTTGATTGATTCAATCTCATGTAGTCCAGGGTAGCTTTGAACTCACAGAGAGCCAGACAGATCTCTGTCTTCTGAGTGCTAGGATTAAAGGTGTGTACCACCACTGCTTCACCTCTATATTTAATCTAGTAGCTTGTTCCGTTCTCTGATGTTCAGGCATATTTTATTAGAGTACATAATATATCACCACATTCTTATCCCATCCCTGTTCTCAGCCTTCCTACTTCCTCTTTCCTAAGAACCAAGTCCTATGTCATAAGGACTAGCTCATTACTATACATTCTAGAATACCTGTACAGGCATCTCGGCATATCATAGGCCTGCAGAAGCAGCATTTCTTCCTCATCATTGTCTGTTTATTAATGAACAATCACCTTAAAATGATTAAAATTCTTTAATTCTTTAATGTGGTCAGAACTGTGTTTTTAGTCATGCTAAATTCCAATTTAATTCATTTATAGGAACAAGCTTTAGCCTATTATCTGTTGTCATAGTGAAGCCTGAAGCAAGTACCTGAAAAAAAAGTCACTTTATTGTAAAATAATATTCCAAGTAAGGTAGTAGATGATTTTGAATCATCTAGCCCTTTAAACGGTTCAGAGAGATCTGTTGAATATGGCACTTAAGGTATGTAATGTAAACCACTTTCTTTGTTAGACAATACCACTTTCTGGCAGCCATGCTGAGGTCATCTCTAAACACTATGGGGAATCAATGGACGCCACCTGGAGCTTGATTCAAATGAAGAGACACTGGCCACTGGACAAATAATTGTCCAAAGCTTCACCCACCACCAAGACCTTATTTAAGCTTTGAACAGGCAGGACACTGGAGGGTCAAATGTCCTACTCTGCCCTAGCAAGGTAGGTCATTCTCCCAAGTTCCTTCTCCACAGGAAAAATCTCCCCTAGATATTTTGGGCCTGGCAGCTGAATATTGCCACTTCTCCGTATGGTAGATGAAGACTGATACTTCCCTGGGACACATGCCTCCAACAAACCACTCAAGATTACCATGGAAGAGCCCAGGCTGCCTATACAGGTAGTGGCTAAGTTGCTAGCATTTTTTCCAGATACAGCAGAACCTTGATCTATACTCCCTGCTTATTCTGGTAAAAGTTATTCTTTTCAAGTCTCTGGGACAGGCATTGATGGTGGGCCAGATCTTGTTCCAGGCGCTATCTTATCAAATAACTTAACAGTCCTGCCACCTGTTGCCACAGCAGCAGACAGGACTCGAACAGCTCCTTCCCACAGGCTTTCTGGTCAGTCCATTCAAAGCTAGAAGGTCTGCTTTCACTGTAACACCAGTCTTGGCTCTACCAAAACTTTGGGTCAAAGGAGGGGCATGTTGTTTGGAGATGATACATGTTCAAGAGCCTTATGAAAGTTTACTTACCTGAGACTCTTAAATAAATAATAAGACCCTAAATATTAAGGCTTAATTGCCTCCCAGATTAAATTGGTTATAAAAATGCAAATTCTAATTAGGCCTATAAATGTTTCAAGTATAAAAGTCAAGCCTTGCTTGTTCCTAGACCAAACAGGGTTCCTACTAAATAAGTAAACTCACAAACCAGATTCAATGAAAAAAGAAACTGAAAATTCACAGGGTGTTGTTACTGACTTAATATCTGCTTGTGACTACTCTTTTCTGCTCCAAGGAGCAGTTAAAAGACATGGACTGAATCTACCAGGTTGAGCTGAATTCCCAGGGGAGTGCTTGCCCTGGAGGAGATGGGAATGGGGGGTGGGCTAGGGGGAAGGTGGGGGGTTGGGGGATGGGGGTTTTAAGGGGGGGGGAGGAGGG
>CABHPP010147598.1:0-17876 GCA_902168425.1 Peromyscus attwateri | reverse complement strand
GGGAAGGAGGGGGGAGGACAGAGGAATCCGTGGCTGATATGTAAAATTAAATCAAATTTAAAAAAAAGACATTATTTTTCAATGACTACTCTCAATAGTCCAGCCCCAGTGTCTCCTTATAAACAATTGGTTGGTTCCAGATAAAAAGAAATGTTAACATTCGGAGCAGTTTTCTGTGCCAAGGATCCTGGAATGTAGGAGTTAAGGCTCTCTTTAGGCGCTCAACCGGTTCATCTCTAGTGTGTTATGAAGGTGTTGTCTTCCACAATGGGGCTTTGCTTTGTGGTCAATTAGTGGAAAACGTCCTATAGTCTTGGCAAGAAATAGGCCTCATGTTCAAGAGTAGTTTACAAGCATATAATTGGAGTCCACAGGAATTTTGTGTGTGTATGCTTTAATTTGGCTACAGATTGGTGGATTTTTATTTTTGTTTTGATGTTTTATTTTGTTTTCTTAGTTTTGCTGTTGTTTTGGGGTTTTGTTCATTTTTTTCTTTTTTTTATTTTATAAAAGAGATTTTCTAGTAGTTTTACATATCAGCCACGGATTCCCCTGTCCTCCCTCCTCCCACCCCCCAGCCTTCCCCTCCAGTCCACCCTTCCCATTCCCACCTCCTCCAAGGCAAGGTCTCCCTTGGGGAGTCAGTACAGTCTGGTAGATTCAGTTGAGGCATGTCCAATCCCCTCCTCCCTACACCAAGGCTGAGCAAAATGTCTCAGCATAGTCCTTAGGTTCCAAAAAGCCAGCTCATGCACTAAAGACAGGTCCCGGTCCCACTGCCTGGGGACCTCCTAAATAGTTCAAGCTAATCAACTGTCTCACTTATCCAGAGGACCTGATCCAGTTCCATGGGGGCTCCTCAGCTATTGGTTCACAGTTCATGTGTTTCCACTAGTTTGGCTATTTGTCCTTGTGCTTTTTCCAATCATGGTCTCGATATCTCTTGCTCATATAATCCCTTCTCTCTCTCGATGATTGGACTCATGGAGCTCCACCTGGGGCCTGGCGGTGGATCTCTGCTTCTGCTTCCATTAGTCACTGGATGAGAGTTCTATCCTGACAGTTAGGATGTTTGGCTATCCGATCACCAGAGTAGGTCAGCTCAGGCACTCTCTTGACCATTGCCAGTAGTCTATAGTGGAGTCATCTTTGTGGATTCCTGGGGACCTCTCTAGCACTCTGCTTCTTCCTATTCCCATGGAGTCTTCATTTATCATGTTATCTCTTTCCTTGTTCTCCCACTCTGTTCCTGATCCAGCTGGGACCTCCTGCTCCCCTAAGCTCTCTTTCCCCTGACCCTTGCCCTCCATTAGCCCACACACACACCCCCAGTTTGCTCATGTAGATCTTATCCATTTCTCTGTCCCTGGGTGATCCCTGTGTCTTTCTTAGGGTCCTCTTTACTAGGTAGCCTCCCTGGAGCTATGAGTTGCAGTCTGGTTATCCTTTGCTTTACATCTAGTATCCACTTATGAGTGAGTACATACTATATTTGTCTTTCTGAATCTGGGTTACCTCACTCAGGATGATATTTTCTAGTTCCATCCGTTTGCCTGCAAACCTCATGATGTCGTTGTTTTTCTCTGCTGTGTAGTACTCCATTGAGTATATGTACCACATTTTCTTTATCCATTCTTCAGTTGAAGGACATATAATTTGTTTCCAGGTTCTGACTATTACAAATAATGCTGCTATGAACATAATTGAGCATATCTCCTTGTGGTATGATTGAACATTCCTTGGGAATATGCCCAAGAGTGGTTCATTTTTTTTTAAAAGAGAATTTAAAATTTGGTAAGTCTGAAGGAGGAAAGGAGCTAGAAGGATGTGGGGGAAGGGAAGAATATAATCAAAATATGTTTAATTTTAAAATTTGTTTGAAATAATAAAAATATAACAATAAATATTTTTTAAAAGAAAAGGTAAAATTTTATATACAATTTATACAATTGTGAGCAGCTGAGGAATTTGAGGTATGTGAAAAAGGAGACTTAAAGATGATAATATGCTATTAAAAATTAAAAGTTCAGAATTTAACACATCAATATTTAACCTTTGTGTATATTAATAGAGTTGTCATGAGTGATTAGCCTACTTTTGGTAACAGTTACAAGCACTGGCTACTAAAACTTTAAAAATAATTAGAATTATCAGAGTTACAGGCTAAAAAAGTTAAATTTCCTATGATCATTTTAAACGTGTTCTACTTTATGTTGATAAGTTTTTAAGCACCATTTTGCTATGACTCAAAACATCATGAGCATGACTGTGCTGTTTGCCG
Source organism: Peromyscus attwateri (assembly GCA_902168425.1). NCBI lineage: Eukaryota > Metazoa > Chordata > Mammalia > Rodentia > Cricetidae > Peromyscus > Peromyscus attwateri. Next base: position 15,595 of record CABHPP010147598.1, on the reverse strand, counting down.
ACACTCATAAACATTTTTCTCTATAATGAGGATCTCTCTCTTTCTCTTTTGTCTCTGTCTCTCTCTGCCTCTGTCTCTCTCTCCTCTATCTCTGTCTGCCTCTGTCTGCCTCTGTCTCTGTCTGTCTCTGTCTGTCTCTGTCTGTCTCTGTCTCTGTCTCTCTCTCAATATAGGGGTTTTCTGTGTATCTCTAGTTGTCCTGGAACTAGCTCTGTGGACCAGGCTGGCTTAGAACCCAGAGATCTGCCTGCTTGTGCCTCCCTAGTGCTGGAATTAAAGTCCTGGGCCACCACTGCCCTGCCTTACAATGAGGATTCCAATGCAACTTAAAATAGTGATTTTTCTGTATGCATACCTAAAACTTTTATCTCATTTTATCAACTTAAAACAAACCATGAAAGCTTCAGGGAGTCATGACTTGGATCCTTCACAGCTCATATGGGTTCTCCACATCCCTTGTTTAATAAGTACCCCTGTCCCTCAACGGATCACTCTAGTTGAAGTTGTCTTGCCTGTTTCCTATCCTTGAAGGTGGACTCCTTCCTTCCCCTAGTTTTGAGGATCCTTTCTGCTCTCCCAATTATCACAAACATATGACAGTACTGACAATGTCAAATAGACTCCTAAGTAAAAACCCTCTAAGGTCCTTAACTGTATCTTGTGTGCATACTCTGCATCTGTCTCAACAGATTTCCACACAGCTAGCAGATACCTCCAGAACTCAATCTCAGCTCTACAACTACTCCTCAACCAGCTCAAATCCCTATTCTTGGTGGTACTACAAATCCAAAAGGCTCTTGATTTTCAAACCACTGTAAAAGGAGACACCTATATCTTCTTCCACAAAGAATGCTGTCATTATCTAAAACAAACAATCAGCCTAGGTAGAGGAGAGGAATGAGGCCTGACAGCGGCTGGCACACCCACCACATCTAACCTCCAGGAGTGACTCAGGTGCAGGACTTTTACTGAGGTCCCCTGGGCTTTTGTCCTCTTATCTCTAACCTCTTCATGGTAACCATTGCTCTCTGTCTCCAGCTTTTATCCAGGAAAGCATTAACGAACTGACCTGACACTCAGGGACCCCCAGGGCTTCTAATGCAATTCCCTCAGGTATCCTGCTCCCTTTCAACATTCCCATTCACCCTTGGGTAGCCAGAGGATCACCCTTGCATATTATCTTTGATAAAAAGCTACAATGTTAGGTCAAAATGTGGGCCCCAATATGTCATTATTGATGGCTATGACTCTACCACCAACCAGAACTGGGTGTTGTGAGGTAATAGAAACCTATAGTATTTCTCAGAAGCCCTTACGGATGTCTGAACACTCCTAACTACAGCTGTCTGCACCTTATCTGTATCAAAGAATCACCATGCTAACCACCTGGTTGTGACAGCTTTTGAGCTCTCTCTCCTTCATACATACCAGTATTAAACCCAAGAGGCAGTTGTTGCTGTTCTCTAGGCTCCAAGGCAGGTTTTAATTATCTACCTATCATCTATCTATCTATGTATCTATCTATGTAACTATCTATGTATCTATCTATGTATCTAACTTTCTATCATCTATCTATTAATAAACCATTCTCTTCATGAAGAGTGAGTCTTCAATGATTTCCTGCTACACCTACTTACAGATACTCCCATGATTCATTGTAATTCTTTTTTAGCCACACTTGAGATTGGATCACAATCTAGAGATAAAATGTTAACCGCACAATAGTGGGATTAGGGCACACATGCACTTAAGACATGTAGTACTGAAGTTATGGATGTGAGTACAAGCTAAGAAAAATAGGGAATCTTCTTGGAATTCTAGAAACACAGACATAAAACCAGATATAAAGATGTAAATAAATACCTAGTCTTTAGAAGATGCCACACTCAAAGCATAAGGAGGTTTTATAATGTCATGACCTCATCTAACAATTAAAGGTTACTCATAAAACTAATGAATGCAACTAGAATGGGGACATTTTCAGATAGACAAATTTAAACACTTGCTTTCTTGAAACTCCCTGACAGACAGAAAAACAAAAATAGACTGGCTTCTTAGACAACAGAGATTTAACTTGTCAACTACAATTATTGGAAAATGCAGTAAATTAAATTAAAAAGCATAGAAGAAACCAGAGAGAAGATAGACTTAGTATAAGAAAGACTCACTTAGCTCAGAGAGAGCATACATGAAAACATATTATCAGAAGTGAAAAAGAGTGAATCAATAAGAATTCAAATAATGTGAATTTTAGGTCAGTATTGAAAGAGTAAACACTCAGGTTATGGATTTCATAAATGACTTCGGAATGTCAAAAGGGTAGAAAGCTTTTTCAAATAAGTAAAACATAAACTTTCTGAAATGTACAGACAGTATAAATATCCAAGTGTGAAGAGGTCAAAAATTACGATGCATATTTATTCAACTAAATCTTTCCATAATTTATTAGGATCATGCTTTTTATATAAACTTTATTATTAAAAAATCTCATGAATATGTGAAAGCATCATACGTCAAAATTAACCAGACCCAAAGTCTATACAACCTCTATATAGCTACAATAGACATTCTTAATGGAAGCAGTGAAGCTTCACATTAAAATGTATACTTTTATTATATGAATATGTTATATATGCTTATACACTACCAAATAAAAAAGAATCATGACATAATTAGAAATAGAAAAACAATTAGTTTTATATGCTCTTTCATAACACTTGTTCATTACCTGGTTTCAGTCTTCCTCATTTCATAATATTTACCATTTCTTGTTCTCTTTTATTCATGTTATACTGTACCCACATGTATGTATATATACATATATAGATATATAGATATAGATGCATATATATATATATATATATATATATATACACATGTGGGTACAGTATAACATGAATAAAAGAGAACAAGAAACCAGAACATTCATTTATGTAGCTTGCAGGGTTCATAGTTGGTGAATACTGTTGATGACTTTTCTCCTTCATAAATTTGCAGAGAACCTTTCAGCATTGTGAAAGATAGGCAGTATTTTTTATGGATCTTTTAAATATCAAAATTAGAAGAAAAAATGGATACAGAAGATTATACAAGATCATGAGAAAAACAAAAGAGATGGTCTGTGGAGAGAGAAATCAGAATACATTAAACACTTGTAATATGTTGTCAAGTAATTAACTTAAAAAAAACCTCAATGTACATTACCCCCCTCCAAAAAAAATGGTTACACTAATCAAAGCTGCTTTGCATTGTACTGGCATCAATGGAACAGAGTAAAGAGCCTGGGAGGGAAAGTATACATGCAACTGACTTTCATCAGAGATGCTAAGAGCACACACTGGAAATGAAATAGTAGGGTGTAGAAAGTGAATTGCTATTAAGTCCTGTGACTATTATAAGAATATGATCAGCATTAACAAGTGTTAGTGGGGATATGATGTAAATCAAACTATATGGTAGAAGAATTGTTCACCCATTGTGGAAAAGCAAAGACGTTTCTCAGAAAATTAAAAAAGAAATAGAAGTTAGAACTACCATGTAATCCAGCCACTCCACTAAGGAACATTATGTAAAAATATTAAAATAAACTTTCAGAGTTATCTGTACTACCCTGTTGATTGCAGCTCCATCAATAATGGCCAGATGTGAAAATAACCTAAATGTCCATCAACTGATGAGAGAAGAAAGGAAATATGGCATATCTGCCCAAAGTAATCTAGTTCATCTATAAGGGTAATATAAATCTATGGTTTGTAACAACATGGGTGGTTTCAGGGAGATTATGGATAAGAATAACTAGCTAGATAAAGGAAGATAAATACTGCATGATTATAGACATATGTAAAATTATAGTCACATATGGAATCTGAAAAGTTGCATATAAATAACGAGTAGAATGTTAGTTATTAGAGAGTCAGAGGGTATTGAGATGGGAGAACATTGTTCAATAGGGACTAAATTACAATTAATAGTAAGAGTTTCTCATGTACTATCAAAAGCAGTATCACACCTTTCAATTTGAAAATCCTGAAATACGTTTCTAAAATATTTTAGTACAAACATATTTAAGAAGGAAAACATTCTTACTATGATTTAAATAATATAAAATATATGAATATATCAAAATTACACGTTTTAGGTTTTTAGTATAAACTGACGGAAAAATTTAAATCTAGATTTTTATTATTCGTGAAAATATTATGACTTTCATTTATCCCTCAATAGTAAACATATATCACCACCTACATAGTTCAGGGAACTTCACTAAAGAGGGAGAAATAATGTAGGAACTGGCTGATTGGATGGATGGCTGTGGAAAACTGTCTTCTTGGTCTGACATTCAGAATGATCTTTACACTCATAAATCCACAGCACTAGAGGCACCATTGTTTTTAGTGGTGATCCACTGGTGAGATGCTATCTTAGTTAGGGCGTATACAGCATGACCACAATGCAAGTTTGGGAGAAAAGGGTTTATTAGGCTTACACTTCAGCATTGCTGTTCATCCCTGAAGGAAATCAGGATAGAAACTAAAACAGAATAGGATTCTGGATGCAGGAGCTGATGCAGAGGCCATGGAGGGGCGGGGGGTGCTTACTGGCTTGTTTCCCATGGCTTGCTCAGTCTACATTCTCATGCAACCCAGGAGCAGCAGCCCAGAGTTGGCACCACCCACCACAGGCTGGGCCCTTCTCCATTGATCACTAAATGAGTGATCACTAAATGCCTTACAGCTGGATCTCAAGGTGTCATTTCCTCAGCTGTGGCTCCTTCCTGTGATGACTCTAGCTTGTGCCACGTTGACACAGAAAACCACTCAGTACGATGCCCAAATTCCAGTAGATGGCTACACACCATACTCATTAGAGTGGCCTTCCCTGTGGGTCACAAGACTGAAAACCAGAACAGAACAAAACTCAAAGATATAAAAGTAATAGAAGGGTATATTGGAAGGAGGGAGGGTAGGCTAGATTAAGAGAAGAATACGAAAGAATGGGGCTATGAGAGGAATGAGATCACATTTTACAAATATATTAATTTGTTGAACAATGATTACTTTCTAAATTATAACTTAACACACTATCATCATATGATAAAGTTTTTTGGCCTTTCATTTTTTTCACTATTCTTTGGATAATTCTGGGACAATGTATCCTCTTTGCTATGAAAATCAAATTGTTTTGCGAATCATCTTGATCACTTAAGAAATCATTAGCATGTCATTAAGTCAAATGTGTACACTGTAACATAAATAGTAGTACAAACGTTTCATCTCATCTTTCTTTTCCTTCTAAGCTGGAATCAAGTGATTTGTTTCTTTCATTATATTGTAATAGATAGCCAGAGCCCACCATATAAAACTCTATGATATAAGCAAGGAGGCAGATACACGGCCAAATGTTGGGTTGATTTCAATCATATGTATTGGACACAGCAACATTAGTGATGTTTGATAATGCATTAAATATCAGTCATCTTATTTGTAACTATGAAGGTTTTGTTATGAGTTAATCCATATACAGCATATACATAACTGTATATGTATATGTACATACACAGACACACACATCATATACACACACACGCATACATACACACACATATGTATATATATATATGCTAAGTGGTAGATTACAGACCCTAATGTTTGTATATGAATATAGATAGGCAATGCTTACTGTTTAAAAAAAAAAACCTTTCTATCATTCTCAATGATTTTTATAGAGTCAATATTTTGAACTTGTACAGGTTTGGTGTATGCTTCACAAAAACTCTGGGTTCTTATGTCAAAATGCCCTGCTTTGTCCAGAAAACTCTGTGTCTTTATAGTCATCCACTCAATTGCTCTGGTATTAACAATGCTTCCACCCACTCTTCTTCAATGATGCCAGAGAAGTGGGAGAATGAGTTGTAATGTAGAGGTCCTATTTTGGTCGAGAATTCTACAGTCTCTTTTTTCTTTGCCAGTCCAAATCCAACAGAATCTTCTCCTAGAGAAGGGAGGTTGTTATGGCAATAGCTGAGAAGCTATTCCTAATAGATAGATGCTGGGAAAATGAGACTCAGCTTTCTTTAAGGGTGTGGTACTTGATAGACAGACCATGCTTCAGGAGGGGAGGAAAAAAATCCAGTAATATATGAGCCACACAATTTGGGCTTGATGAATTAAAGTAAAAGAAGACATGAAGATAGTTTGTAGAGAAGAAGGGGTGTGGGTCGGGAATGAGTTCGGGAAGTGGGCTGGAAATTATCCAAATATATTGTATGGAATTCTCAAAGAACTGAAAAAAAAGTCAACATTATTTTCATATAGCATATCTATGTCAAAATCTTCCTAAATGAAGCAATTTACATCAATAACACATATTATCCACAACACACATGTACATGTATTTGCATAGACATATATTTATCTTCAAATGATAGGTTTATGATGCCTCATTCTGATCTATTGCTCATTTCAAAGATTTATTTTTCTTCTTTGTTTTCAAAAGTAAGCACTGTTATTTGTCTTTTTCTATGATATAATGTTAATGAAACTGCATATAAAATGTATTTTTAAGATCAAAATAGGATAATACATTGTAGTTCTCTGGACTATAATTCTGTGACAATATCATTTTGTGATTGACTCAATGATAAATTGTTTGATACAGGGATGACCGAAAATATTTTTGTCAAGTAACATCCCTTACTGCAACTCAGAAGAGAATATATTCGGCAGTGTCACTGGGTTCCTTAAGCCCTCACTCTCTACATCACTTTTATACAATGGACAATGGTAAAAAAAAAAATAAGCAAAATACGGAATATTTAAGTTTTACCCAAGCATGCTACAGACAAATGTGTTTCACTGATTTTTGATAATCCAAGTCACAGGAAAAACACCAATAAAAAATAGCATAATAAATTTAGTTACAATACATTAGCACTGAATATCTTAAAATAGTTCAAAGTAATAATAATAATAGTAATAACACACCTTTACTGATTAAATGCATGACAGTAATAAATAAAGTACATGTTAAGTGTTTAAAACATTATATGTAGTTCTTGTACATATTTTTATAAAGGCACAAGTTTCTCAATAAGACAATAAAAGAAATAACATGTTATCAACCTAAGCTTAATTTTCACATATTGATATAAATTGCTTTTCAACTAATGTGTCATCTTGTTTGGCTTCAATTTGTTTTTCCCTGCTTAGTGACAAGGAAAATTTTGTCATTTGTTTGTGTGAGTTTTTGTATTATCAAGGCAAATCTTCGAGCAAAGGTCTGTAGTGACAACATTTCATCATGTCCTCCCTGAATATGTTTATCTTATCTTAGCTGAAGTAGCTGTGTCTGCCAGCTACAAGCTGACATAGAACCGAACATTCAGTAACGGTTATTGTGATAGTTAACCTTATGCGTCAACTTGGCTGGGTTAAGACATGTTCAGATAGTGAGTACAGCATTATTTTTTGAAGTATCTACCTATGTGCTTGTTTCCAGAAGAGACTGGCCTTTGCTTTGGTAACTTGGGTGAAAAAAAAAATCACCTCTTTTAATGGAAGAAGCATCACCGAATTCATATAGGTTTGGGTTTTACAAAAAAGCAAAGATCAGTTCCTTTTCTCTTTGTTTCAGCTAGGGTATACATCATAAGCCATAGCTTCAGATTCAGAATCACTCACTCTTACTTGTCCCTGCAATGAGGCACTCAGGCTCACAGTCTCAGGTTGAGAGTTAGATCATTGGAAATTGTAGGTTTCAGGTCTTTGGAATCAGGCTGAATTACATCTGCTTTTTTTTTTTTTCTGTTTTATAATGGGCAAAGTGCAACTTTTCATCTTTGCGTGAACTAAGTTACCTTTATTTTTTTGAAAATAATATAGGCTTTTTAAAATTCAGGAATGAAAATAGAGACAAATGTTATAAGGATGAGCATTTCTGATTTGATATAGGGGTTTCTTCACTTTGCTAGTTTGAGTCAATACCAGTGAGTATTTCTTATGTCAGAAAGCAATGACAGCTTATGGCATGATTTTGCGATGTAGATATTCAAATATCTGGTAATTTTATAGAGACAGATTAAAGAAAGACTCTAACAGCATAAGAAGGGAAAGAATTTTTAAAGTTTCAATGAGTTTTAAAGAGGTTTGGGAATTCAAAACTTGGAAACTGATAGAGATGCGAGATTCTTTATATTGATAAGATAATTAGCCAGTTGGAACGACAGAAAAAAACTAGAGTACCTGCCATGGACCCTGGCTGTTGGTTGCTGACCATAGTAACACATTGTAGAATCATAGATGAGCTAGAGTAGTGAATTTATGTTAAGGGACAGACTGCTCCCAGACAAACAGGCTGATGGATGATATTTCCAGATGGGGGTAGAGAAGTGTGAGCAAATAGCAATTCTACTAGCTTACATTAACAACAGGGAACTAGTTAAGCTGTGTCACTTGGGACAATCAGAAGTTCTCTATAGAACAATCCTTGGCACACACCTCAGTTACCAGATGAAACATTGGTGGGGCTGTGGCTATTGCTCTGCTAGGCAACCACTTCTTTGTAGGGCCAGGTAAGAAAATTATATATTTTTCATGGTCTGCTGTGTCCAGTAAGTTCTTTGATATAGTTTTCCTGAAATGGCTATACTATTTTTCTAAATGCCTGAAGTCTCAATTCAGCATGATTAACATATAGGATAGCATACTTTCGCTCTACAGAATAAGTTATTTATCAGTCTGTGCTGTGTGGAATGTGATGTAGAGGAAAGCAATTCATGTGTTCACCTAGGCTCAAAATAATACTTCTTCTTCAAAATGGAGTGAAAAGCTGATGATGAAATGGAGTGTCTCAGAGAAAAATCATGGTCTAAAATATGACATTTAACACAGTTTGAAGTAACTTAGGAAAGGGCACAACTTAGTAGTAAGAAAGATACTTCAGGACCCATTCCTACCTTCTACACTTTCCAATACCTGGACTTAAGTTATGAAAGTCACTGTTTGTGAGAGAAAAACTTTGATCCACATTTTGTCTAGCATGAATGAGATCTGGAGTTCAATTCACAGTAGAAAAAATAAAACATAACCCATGCAAAGTAATACTATATGACAAAAATATGTTTGGCTTTCCTTGCTTACCGACACATAAGTCTGGGGACTATTGTAGAAACATATAATGAAGGTTTAGAGCAAAAAGTTGCATCAAGCATAGTTTAGCACTGGTTCACCAAGCAGAGGATTTGAATGTAATGTTGCAAAACAGATATTCCAAATGGATCTAATAGTATGCTTTATTAGTTTCTGTAGGTATTGAAAGAGTTAAAGTAGTGAATTGGAACTCCCAAACTCACCAACTTCATGGAGAAGATGAAGGATTCAAAAGCTTAGAAATCAGAATATTTAACTGTGTTCATTATTTAAGGGATACGATACTCATCTACCCTGGGATAGATGCAGAAGGAATTTATTTCACCGATACTTTGAGGAATGAATTTATAGAAAGAGTATAAAAATCCTTGATGAGCTTAATAATCAGCCTTCTCTGTTTTTCTAGACCAAATAGCAGGAACCACAGCCAATTACTGGGAAACATAATTGCAAGGTGAAAAATTGGATGCTGGGCAGTAAGAGGAAATTGCTACACTCCAGTTGAATGGTTTTGTAAGCATATGCTAAATTTGAATGTGTTTCACTAAAACTCATGTTCTGGAAACTTAATGTCCATATCCATACGTTAGCATTATTTTGAAATGAATATTTGTTTATTAATTACATATATTCTTCATGGTTCTCCAGGGGTGGGTACAGGAATGTATGTGAAGCCATGACAGCAAGAACATAAAAGTATATCAATATATAAACTTAAGAGAGAATTTATTCAATCTAGGTGCAGGATAAGATTAGAGACTGAGGAGTTTAACGAGGGTTTCCTGAAGACTGGGGAGTCAGGAAAAGCAGCATGTACTCCAAAGCACAATTAATCATAGAGTAAGAGAGAAAAACAAATCAGTGCACATTTAACATGAAACCACAGGCCTGAAAGCCAATGGAAGAATCATTCATACATGTCTGCCTTCAAAGGATAGTGAACATAAAATCTGAAATTCTCAGGATACAGCAAGAAAACAATTGCACCCAGTCATAGGGTCAAGCGTAAATGTGGGGATCCTTCTTTTATTCAACACACCATTAAAATCCGGGCTGTTGCTTGGTACCACCCATTTTCAAAATATTTCTCCATCTCTTAGTTCACTCACCTGCATGACAACCTAATCATCTTCTTTAGACACACCCCTACATACATACTTAGAAACATGCTCTACCAGTTTCTATACATTTCCGCACCCAGTCAAGTTGATGGCCTATAGCCTATCCTCAGGTTAGGATTAGCTCCTTCTCCGTGGCCATTTTTCCCCTTGACTATATTAGGACCTCTATAAAAAGATGTAGAATTGTCCAAGGTCCAAGCTATCATACATTCCCTGTTTTGCCAGGTTGCTAGGATACATGAAGAAAGCCTCCTCAATGCAGTGGAACCACATCTTAAGCACATCTCAGCTTGACGAATTAGAAGCCAAACTCTTATTCTCTCCATTCCCTGATATTTTATTAAAAATATCAGAACTTAGACTAGAAAAAATAAATTGTTGGTGAGAAGAAGAACTTCTTTTCTCCAAGTACCTGAAAATATGGAAGAAGGATATCTTCATAGGAAAAGGGGCCTAAGAAGTAAAGTAATTTGTAAAATTTAGAGGACAGGTCTATCACTGTTCATCGATTCCTTGTCCATAGTTATTTCCAGTCTTTGTATCCTCAAGTTTTGTGAGGCTGCTTCATTGGCCAAATGTGTGGCGCCATGTGTGGTTTTTGTCTTTTCTCTAGAGGGCATAGGCTAAAAAACTTGCCAAGTTCCATAAGATGTAATTCAGCATTGGCTACAGAATGGGGAATACGGTTTAATGCTGTTCACTCTATCATGCTTGGATCTTATTTAGTATCTCATATTCATTATTTCTCATATCTTTCTGCCATTTTGAATGACCATTGCTTTGTTACATCTGTTCTAGTTTCACAAACTCATTTCTGACTTGATTAACCTCAGAATAGATTAAGCCTGTGTCTTTCTTATGGATGAGTCACATGGTAGTCTGGACCTTGGGAGTTTGAGTAGATGAAAGAAGCTATGACTTTTGGCATCCTGGAGGAGAGTACATGTTACTTTTCATGTAAAATGGAGATTGACTTGAGGGCCTGTGATAGAAATATTTTGACTTGAATTTAGTCTAAGAAACTTCATGTTTTAATTCTGTTTAGAGGTAAAAATATTAGAAAAGCATTTGGTTTCAAGAAATATCAGGAGGGTGAGTCCCCTGTGATATCAATACTGACATTGCAAACAAAGGGATAATTATCTAAGGTTGAATCAATGTTTTTTTTTCTCTCTGTGGGATATCTTTTAGCATATTATGACATATCAGATAGACTCTCAACAATTGCTAGAAGATAGTAGTGTCATTTTCTTGGACTTCTATATATAAACAACAATGGAACAAACACAGATTTTTGTACACTTACAGTAAATTGCCATAAACTAAAGTTGTATAGAAACTTTTTGCAAGATAAATCATGTATCTTGTCATAAAATAGTTTAATAGAGTGGTCTTTGAAAATACAGCTTAAACGGTAGGTATGTTTTCATTGTTTGAACAAATTTTCACATGCCCTAGTATATGGTATCCCACTACTGATCTGCAAAATCCTTTTCTGTCTAGTTCCTCCATGAAGCATGGTAGTAGGTCTCAGGTATTTTGTTTATCAACAGAAAATGTACTAAGACAGCCAGCATTTTTATTGCAATAGACAGCATCATCATAAATCCATATAAACTTACATGGATTTAGGGTTTTTCATAGGGTACCATGAGGTAAAATAGGAAATCTGGAAAATTGTTATCTTGTACATATAAAGATAATAAACTGAGGCTAAGTGACAAAATGTCGAACACATTACAAAATTAGACTATTGTAATTCCTCCATTGTCCTGGGTAGTTTTATGACAACTTGATACAAGCTAGAGTCATCAGGGAGGAGGAATCCTCAATTGAGAAAATGCCTTCATAGATGGGGTGTAGGTAAGCCTGCGGGGCATTTTCTAAATGGTTGATGTGGGAAGACTCAGCCCATTGTGGGTGGGGCCACTACTGGGCTGGTGGTCCTGGGTTCTATATGAAAGCAGGTTGGGGAAGTCATGGAAGCAAGCCAGTAAAGAGCAGCTTTCCATGGCCTCTGCATCAACTATTGACTCAAGGTTCCTGCTCTGTCTGAGTTCCTGTCCTGACTTCCTTCAATGATGAACAGTGATGTGGAAGTAAAGTAAAAAAAGCCAAGTAAAACTTTTCCTCTCCAAGTTGTTTTGGTCATGGTGTTTTAGATAGCAACGGTAACCCTAAGAGACCCATGACGTCCCATATTTGAGTGGGGAGGGACTCTTGTAGACTTATTGAGAAAGCACTGCCAGTCAGAGGATAATCTCCCTGAGACAGCCTTAAAGGAAAAATTAGTGCTGTGAAGTATATTAATCAAATGAGAGGGAAGAATGACAAGACACTCTTTTATATCAACTTATATAAATGTTTCTCTATCACTTCACCTGCAAGCAAGAAGATGACACTTTAGTGGCCCAAGTCAGATTTTAAAGACTACGTGTTTCAAGTTTCTGTGTGTTAATGGTTCCCATTTCCTGAATTACACAAAATATTACTAGTTTTATGTGGGATCCAAAACAAGTAAGGGTCTTGTCTAATAATTTCCTGTGAATGCTTATAAACCACTTTTGCTATATGATCCTACAGATCAATGGTACTTCAAGTGACAGTGGCAGAAGGGGATGTTGTTTAGAGATTTTTTCAGGCCCCGTCTGTCTGAATTGTAAAGGTTTGTTATCCTCAGAGAGAAATACTGTCTTTGTGAGTCAGCCTTTGGCCACAGAAACTGAACACTCATTATGAGGCACAATATCACCAAGTGACCTTAACTGCCCATCACAAACTGAGTGTTATCTGACCCACTAGGCCATAAAGAGTGGATCACAGCAAAATTTTATAAGCAAATGCTTTATGGCAAGTACTAGGGCTTTAGTAGCCCCTGAATGTACAAGCAGTTTACATGAAGTTGCTGCAATGCATGTGTCTGTTTATAGTCTACTGTTGCCCTCTGCCTCCATTGTAGAGAGAATCTTCCTCATTGAAACTCACGGCAGTTATTTCAGAAACTTGGAACAGGCCAAATTGCTGAGAATAAGTGGCTGTCGCTGTGATGTAGTGACCAAATAACATAGTGATAGCCAGGATCATCATGGTCAGGTTTAGTGAACAATACATAAACAGAAAGAAAAAAAAAAGTGCTGGAGGAAAGAATGACGTGGTGGAGCTGTTTCCTCCCAATGAAACATTATATAGTAGTGGGAGGCTGGGAGGTCATTATAATGAAGATGTTATTGGGAGTGGGGCTATGGCTCATCAATGAAGGAAGTGTACTGCGGTTGCAGTGGTACAGAGTATCAGAGTTCAGATCCCAGTCATAACATCAGGAAGATCATAACCACCTAACAACCTGTGAATCCAGCTCTGGGAGTGAGATGTCTGGCCTGCTATGGCACTGGCACTTGTGTGTACACACATATACACATAATAAAAGAAAGACAGAGAGTCGAAGAAACAGAAAGAAAGAGACAGAGTGAGGCAGAGACATACAGAGACAGAGACAGAGAGACACGGATGAGAGAGAGGAAGAAAGATCAAGGAAGAAAGACAAGAAGGAAGAATGAAGCACATCAAAATTACCACTCTCATTGACCTTCCAAGAGATTGTGTGAATGGTAAGCAATTGCAGTCTTGAAGCACTAAGGACTCTTTGCTGGTGATGGCTCTGACAAATTGTGCAGGTAAGTTTGAAGATGCAGATTTTGTGAGTCATTACCCACTTTTGGAGAGATTTCTTTGGCAATGTAGCTGCATGGGTCACCCATTCTTTTATAAATAACTGCTCCCTATGTATGCTCCTACAAGTAACTCAAATATATTCATTTGTTCAGCAAAGACGGGTAGAATCATTCATTTAGTCTATAGTCAGTATTCTACCAACAGTGAATAGCCATTTGTTCATGTTTCCCAGGAAAAGTCTCACAGCAATATGGAAGCTAGCCTGTGGTTTTGATGGACAGCTGACAATTTGGAAGGAACAAACTGTAAATCTGATGGGCAAGATATTTAGGGACTAAGTAAACAAAGACACACACACATACACACACACACACACACACACACACACACACACACACACACAAAACACATGAACACACAGTACAAATTTGCCACTCACCAAGCCAGGGATGTTCACTGGTAAATGTTTTTGCTGTAGAAAATGAAGAATGGAAAACAGGAAAATCAAACTGCTAATATTTTTGCATGATCCCATAAAAATGAAGACTATAATTGTCATGAATATTTTCTCCTTTTCATGTTGAGGGAATATATGGGTTTGTTTATATTTATGTACACATGCAGACATATCTTTTATTCTCTTATGCTCATATAATATAAGACAAATATATCAGCTTTTTACATTATTTAAGTATTGTCAATACTACAGCATCATAATTAAGTATAAAAGGAAAAGTAAATGTGACTCAATAAATTTCGGTCCTACTGGAGAAGAGAGTAATACACTTTCAGTTTTATGTAGGATACACAAATCATGTTAGGTGATATCATAACCCTGTTGTTTTTCATTTGGATATTTAGTACATTTTAGTGTACATGGCACTTAATTGACAAAAATGAAGCATATTGTCTCATGGGTCAATGCAGAGGTGAGGATATGAACTATTGCACTGTGTGAAGCATATATATGTTAAATGAGTAGTCTCTTCATTGTGGGTGCACATCATGTTTCCTTCAAATTCAAAGTAGAACACACAAAGAAATACTTTTCTCTTTTTGTTTTCTTCTAGATCTAGACATCCACCTTCTCTGCCTTTAGTGATTATTTTCACAATCCTGCAAACTCAGATGAAATTACTCACCCTATCTTCCTTACAACTGGGGAAAGTTCAATAATTCTTATTACCTGATCAGTTAGCATCTCACTCTTTCTTTGCAATTTTCAAATGATTTGGGGCAAGAAAATAAACATGAACAATGCTGGAGTGCAAATATGTCTAAATAAAATGTGAGTTATTGAGTAATTTTCTCTGAGTAATATATTTTTAATATAAGTTTATGGTTTTATATTTAAATTTAAGGTGTAGTCTTAATGCTAAATAATTTGCTACCATATATATTCCTGTGTCATATATTACCACAGATGTTGGAAAGGGAATTTATATTTTTTAATTTTTTAATCAAATGCTGACCCCCATGATAAAATCATATTGATAATAATTCAAATATAAATGTCAAAATTGTCTATCCCTTAGATGACATGTTGATTCAACAAGAAAGGTACTATAAGTATGACCATAGGGATCATTAGATTCATGATATATTTGAACAAAACACATCACAGTTGCTACACTATAGGAGGAAATAGAGCAAGGG
>CABHPP010147597.1:69942-91742 GCA_902168425.1 Peromyscus attwateri | reverse complement strand
AAAAAAATTGGAAGAAATTAATAAATCCCTTTAAGAAAGCCAAGAAAACCATGAAAGAGCAATTAAACATGTGAAGAAAACAGTTCAAGACCTGAAAAGGGAAATAGAAACAATGAAGAAGACACAAACTGAGGGAATGCTGGAAATAGAAAATTGGAGTGAATGAACAGGAAACACAGATACAAGCATGACCAACAGAATATAAGAGATGGAAGAGAGAATCTCTGGTGTAGAGGATACAATAGAGGAAATAGATTCATCAGTCAACGAGAACACCAAAGCCAAAATGTCATAACACAAAATGTACAGGAAATGTGGGACATTCAGAGCTTTCTGTAGCAGGATAGCTGGGCTCTGGTGGTGAAATGTTGCCCTGGCTATTGTTGATTGTGTTCTTAAGCTGGCATTTAGGCATCTGGGTTTGGGATGATCATAGGTTAGGTGCCTTTTTCTGAGTTTGTCTTTGTTGGATAGATGTTTTGTTCCTTGATTTCTGTTTCCTCTCTGGACTTCTAGCCTGTGTGGTCTGTGTTTTAGAAGAGTTTCTTTGCCTGAATTGGGGGCTGGGAAATGGTGATAAAGATGGGAGGGGTGGATTATTGATAGTGTGGGATGGGGGCACCAAGAGTGGAGGATATCCTCAGGTGGACAGCTTATCTGAAGTTCTGATGGTCCTGGTCAGCAGGGAGTCTCTGCCTGAGTATGCCTACCTGTTTTCCTGGCCTGTGTGGGCTGCATTTAAACAAAGGATGTCCACCAGAGTTGGGTGGGAACAAGGCACAGGAGGTAGGGGGTGGAAGGATGCTGGAGGATTGTGTCTGTGGGAACGGAGGGAGTGGGGAAGTTCTGCAGCTGGGCATCCTACATGTTCTTTTGACTAGTGTGGACTGCATTTAAGCAGGGGGTGTCTGCCAGAGTTGGGGGTGACATGCAGGGAGGGTCAGGGTGGAGAGAGAAGTAGTGGTGGGAGATTGGGTCTGTGGGAAAGGAACCTTGGGAGTGGGAGTACTCTGTGGGTGGCTAGCTTACCTGCTCTTCTGGATTCACATGGTATTTCTTAGTGAAATAATTATTTAGATTCACAGAAAATGTATAAAATAGAGACAATTTCATTAAAAAGAGTTGTTGTTTGAAACTGGATATTAGGATAGAAATTTTGAGAATGTATTCTGAACTTCAATAGTGCATTGCAGGGTACTGAGATGGAAGCTAGGACCCTAAGCAATCAGTTCTCTAGTTACCATTTCTCTACTCCTTTGAGAGGTGGCATGGATCTTTCTCCATCTGTGAAAGAGAATTGTCAGGAGAAATCTGTAGGCACTTTTGACAACTGAACTCTGTGAGTTCTGCCTTATAACTAGTACAATTATTTTAACAAGGACATATTTTTTAAAGACTTATTGAATATACTAAAGTTGGTTCTTTTGTTGCATGGCTGGCAGAATCATTTCCTGTCATTCTTGTTGGGACCAACAATCTGTTATATTTGCTAACATCAGTTTCCATAAAAGACAAAGAACAGATAAGTAAACAGACCACACCTCTCACCCATGTCCAAAGGTGAATGTCACAGTACCACAGCAGTAAGTCCCAAAGAAGGGAAATACACACACACTACCACCAAAAAATAACAGGAATGAACAATCACTGGTCATTAATATCCCTTATAGCAATGGACTCAATCCACCTATAAAAAGACACAGGCTAAAAGAATGGATACAAAAACAGGATCCATCCTTCTGCTGCAGACAAGAAACACACCTCAACCTCAAAGACATACACTACCTCAGAGTAAAAGGCTGGGAAAAGACTTTATAATCAAATGGACTTAAGAAGCAAGTTGGTGTAGCTCTCCTAATATCTAACAAAATAGATTTCTAACTAAAATCAATCAAAAGGGGTCGGGAAGGACATTACATACTAATCACAGGAAAGATCCACCGAGATGAAATCTCAATTCTGAACATTTATGCCCCAAATACAAGGGCACCCACATATGTAAAAGAAACATTACTAAAGCTTAAATCACACACCAAACCCCACACATTAATAGTGGGAGACTTCAACACGCCATTCTCACCACTGGACAGATCTGCCAGACTGACACTTAGCAGAGAAATAAGAGACCTAACAGATGTTATGATTCAAATGGACATAATGGATATCTACAGAACATTCCACCCTAACAAAAAAAGAATATACCTTCTTCTCAGCACCTCATGGAACGTTCTCTAAAACTGACAACATACTCATTCAAAAAATCAAATCTCAACAGATAAAAAATTGGAATAACCTCCTGTATCTTATTGGACCACCATGGTTTAAAGTTAGATTTCAACAACAACAAAAATTACAGAAAACTTACAGTCTCATGGAAACTGAATAATGCCCAACTGAATCACCAATGGGTCAAGGAAGAAATAAAGAAAGGAATTAAAGATTTCCTAGAACTCAGTGAAAATTAATGTACTACATACCCAAACTTATGGGACACTATGAAAGCAGTGCTAAGAGGAAAATTCATAGCACTAAATGCCCGCATAAAGAAGTTGGAGAAATCTCACACTAGTGACTTAACAGCACACCTGAAAGCTCTAGAACAGAAAGAAGCAAAGTCACCCAGGAGGAATAGATGCCAGGAAATAATCAAATTGAGAGCTAAAATCAATAAAATAGAAAAAGAGAACAATACAAAGAATCAGTGAAACAAAAAGATGGTTCTTTGAGAAAATCAACAAGATAGACAAGCCCTTATCCAAACTAACCAAAAGTCAGAGAAAGAGCATCCAAATTAACAAAATCAGAAATGAAAAGGGGACATAATAAGGAAATAATAAGGATAATAAGGAAATCCAGAGAATCATCAGGTCATACTTCAAAAACCTGTACTCAACAAAATTGGAAAATCTGAAATAAATGGACAATTTTCTGGATAGACACCACATACCTAAGTTAAATAAAGACCAGATAAACTATTTAAATGGACCAATAACCCCTAAGGAAATAGAAACAGTCATTAAAAGTCTTCCAACCAAAAAAAGCCCAGGACCAGATGATTTCAGCACAGAATTCTACCAGATTTTCAAAGAAGAGACAATACCAATACTCTTCAAATTGTTCCACACAATAGAAACAGAAGGAACATTACCAAACTCCTATTATGAGGCTACAGTTACTCTGATTCCCAAACCACATAAAGATGCAACAAAGAAAGAGAATTACAGACCAATCTCCCTCATGAACATTGATGCAAAAATACTCAATAAAATATTGGTAAACTGAATCCAAGAACACATCAAAACAATTATCCACTATGATCAAATAGGCTTCATCCTAGGGATGCAAGGATGGCTCAACATATGAAAATCTGTCAATGTAATACAGCATATAAACAAACTGAAAGAAAAAAAAAACCACATGATTATTTCATTAGATGCTGAAAAGGCCTTTGACAGAATCCAACACCCCTTCATGATAAAGGACTTGGAGAGATCAGGAATACAGGGAACATACCTAAATATAGTGGTATTCTATTTGTACTGAAATGTGATTTTATTTGTATGTTAATAAATAAAGTTGCCTAGGGATCAGAGCTATTAGCAAGCCATAGCGAAAGCCAGGGTGGTGGTGGTGCACGCCTTTAATCCCAGCACTTGGTAAGCAGAACTAGGTAGATCTCTGTGTGTTCAAGGATACAGCCAGCATTGGAGACACACGCCCTTAATCTCAATACCAACCATAGAAAGACCTAGAGGTCTATACAGACAGGCAGTCACGTAGTTGGGTTTACAACCAATGAGAAGGAAGAACCAGAACTCTTTATAAGTCAAACGCACAGGAAGTAGCTCTTTTTTCGGAGAGGTCTCTGGGCGAGAGAGGCTAGCTGGTGGAAAGCGGGTAAGGTTCTTAGCTCTGACCTCTTGGGCTTTCATTTTTACATTGGCTCTGTGTTTCTTATTTAATAAGGCGGTTGGTTACATCTACACCTAAACACAATAAAGGCAACTTACAGCAAGCCAACAGCCAACATCAAATTAAATAGAGAGAAACTTAAAGCCATTCCACTAAAATCAGGAACAAGACAAGGCTGTCCACTCTCACCATATTTATTCAATATAGTACTTGAAGTTCTAGCTAGAGCAATAAGACAACAAACGAAGATCAAGGGGATACAAGTTGGAAAGGAAGAAGTCAAACTTTCACAATTTGCGGGTGATATGATAGTATACATAAGTGACCCCAAAAATTCTACCGGGGAACTCCTACAGCTGATAAACATCTTCAATAATGTGGCAGGATACAAGATTAACTAATAAAAATCAGTAGCCCTCCCATCCACAAATGATAAAAGGGCTGAGAAAGAAGGCAGAGAAACATTTCCCTTTACAATACCCACAAATAATATAAAATACCTTGGGGTAACTAACTAAGCAAGTGAAGGACCTATATGAAAAGAACATTAAGTCTCTGAAGAAAGAAATTGAAGAAGATATCAGAAAGTTGAAAGATCTCCCATGCTCATGGATAGGTAGGATTAACATAGTAAAAATGGCAATCTTACCAAAAGCAATCCACAGATTCAATGCAATCCCCATCAAAATCCCAACACAATTCTTCACAGACCTGGAAAGAACAATACTCAACTTCATTTGGAAAAACAGAAAACCCAGGATAGCTAAAAGAATCCTGTACAATAAAGCCACCTCTGGAGGCATCACCATACCTGACCTCAAGCTCTACTATAGAGCTATAGTAATAACAGCTTGGTATTGGCATACAAACTGACATGTGGACCAATGGAATCGAATTGAAGACCCTGACATTAACCCACACACATATGAATACCTGATTTTTGACAAAGAAGCCAAAACTCTACAATGGAAAAAAGAAAGCATCTTCAACAAATGGTGCTGGCATAACTGGATGTCAACATGCAGAAGATTGCAAATAGTTCCATATCTATCTCCATGCACAAAAAACTAAAGTCTAAGTAGATCAAAGGCCTCAATATAAAACCAGTTACACTGAACCTAATGGAAGAGAAAGTAGGAAGCAGTCTTGAACACATTGGCACAGGAGACCGCTTTCTAAACATAACACCAGTAGCTCAGACACTGAGAGCAACAATTAATAAATGGGACCTCCCGAAACTGAGAGGCTTCTGTAAGGCAAAGGACACAGTAAATAAGATAAAACGACAGCCTGTTTGTGTAGCATGATCTGCTTAAGGATCAGAATCCTAGCAGTAGGATCAGAATCTATCCTTGGTGTATGAGCAGGCCTTTTGGAGCCCACTTCTATGATAGGACACCTCATGCAGCCTTAAGGCAGGGGGAGGGGCTTGGACTTGCCTCTACAGGATGTGCCTCCCCATGGTAGGCCTTGCCTTCTATGGGGAGGAGTCGGGATGGGTTGGGAGGAGGAGATGGGGGTGGGAGGAGGGAAGAGGGTGATCTTTGATTGGTGTGTAAAATGAATGGAAACTTTTTTCTTAAAAATAATAAAGGCAAACATACAAATTTAACCTACAGTGTGTGATAGAATATTTGAATGTTACATATAATAAAACTGGAAAACAACATAAGTGAATGTAATGAAAAGATTTAGTCATTTAAGATGAGGTTTCATCCATTGAACTAATTCACAAAATTCTTACATCCTAAGCCCAAAGTAAAGGAAAGCTGTAAATTTCTCTTCATGACACTGTATTGTCTCAGTACAAGCACATTTATGTGAGAGCACACCACAGTCCAAAGCCATGTCAGAAGTGCCATGGCTATCACTCACCTCATAACCTGGCTATTAAGTCTCAAAGCAAATACAATGCTAGCAGATTACATCATTCCCTCAGTCTGCTCCAACAGGAACCTCACTTCCCTTTCTCTTTCTGAAGGCTTTGGTACTAAAACTCATCTTTCCTGCCTCTTAGAGAACCATAGTCCATCTCCATAATCAGTCTTATCCCAGCTATCACTGAATCCTGTTTCTTTTACTTGATCTTTCTCTTTATTCATCTGTATATAATGTCTGATTCTAAAAGTCCAGTCTATTTCAATCCTCATTTATCACTCATATTGCTGTTTTAGTTCTTTGTATAGCAATGAACACCCATCTTGGTACAGTAGACAATGCCTTGGCTAAGTCTTTTATAATTGTCAGTTACTAACACAGAATTAATATCTCTGGGCCTCAGGTCTATGATAAGTAAATGAGGAGTAGCTTGAAGTGGTCTCAAGCTCTCAATCTTGTAAACCCTTTATATACAAATAGCTTAACGTTTTCATGATGTCTTGCTCAGCAATTTCATGTATGGATGCTCTGTCTCTAATTAGACAGCAAGGTTTCCAGGAGCAAGCACTAGACCTTCTTTTCTGTTGTATCATATTTCCTAGCACACTTTTGAATGTATTATAGATATTCAATAGATGCTCATTAATTAGTTTACAGAAACCACCTAGGGAAGATTTTCTTTATATAACATTGCTACCACCATTATTGTTAGGGTGGAAGTAGATATACAAAACATTTTTCAGGAAACTGATATGTTAAAAATTGCAACAATGAAAATGAGTCCAAACCTTGTATGTCATCTGATAGTCACCTATATTGGCAATTTGTTCCGTGATCACAATAATTCACAGCAATAATTTAAATAGTAGGTGAAGAAAATACTTTGAGGGAGTGAAAATCTAGTAGGTGTTTAAGGAAATTACTTTTTATTTTCAGGGGCTGGTTGGAGTACTAGGGAACATTGAGATTGAATGACAAATAATATAAAATATCCTGGGGTAACTCTAACCAAGCAAGTGAAAGACTTATATGGCAAAAACTTCAAGTCTTTAAAGAAAGAAATTGAAGAAGATATCAGAAAATGGAAAAAAAATGCTCATGGATCAGTAGAATTAACAATAAAAATGGCAATCCTAAAAAAAAAATCTACAGATTCAATGCAATCCCCATCAAAACTCCAACACAAGTCTTCACAAACCTTGAAAAGACAATTCTCAACTTCATATGGAAAAACAAAACAAAAACCCAGGATGGCTAAAACAACCCTGTACAATAAAGAAATTCTGGAATTATCACCATCACTGATTTGAAGCTTTACTACAGAGCTTAAGTAATAATAAGAGCACGGTATTGGCATAAAAACAGACACAATAATCAATGGAAAGGAATCAAAGACCCAGATGTAAATCCACATACCTATAGTCACCTAATATTTTTATTCAAAAAATCCAGAAACATACAATGGAAAACAAAGAGCATCTTAAACAAATGGTGCTGGTCTAACTGGATGTCTGCAGGCAGAAGAATGCAAATTAATCCATATTTATCACCCTGAACAAAACTCAAGTCCAAGTGGATCAAAGACCTCAACATGAAACCAGATACACTGAACACGATGGAAGTGAAAGTGAAGAATAGCCTTGCATTCATTGGCACAGGAGACAACTTCCTACACAGAACACCAATAGCACAAGCAATTAATAAATGGGACCTCACGAAACTGATAAGCCTCTGTAAGGCAAAGGACACCATCAATAGGACAAAATAGCACCCCACAGAATGGAAAAATATGTGCACCAACTCCACATCAGGTAGAGATCTAAAATCAAAAATATGTAAAGATTTCAAGAAACTAGACATCAACAAATAATTCAATTAAAAATGGGGTACCAATCTAAACAGAATTTTCAATAGAGGAATCTCAAGTGCCTTAGAAACAAAGAACTGTTCATCATCTTTAGCCATCAGGAAAATGCAAAGCAAAGTACTTTGAGATTCCATCTTACACCTGTCAGAATGGTTAAGATCAATAACACCAGTGAAAGCTCATACTGGAAAGGATGTGAAGCAAGGGGAACACTTCTCCATTGCTGGTGGAAATGCAAAATTGTACAGCCACTGTGGAAATAAATATGACAGTTTCTCAGAAAATTGGGAATCAATCTACCTCAAGACCTACCCATACCACTCTTGGGCATATACCCACATGACGCATCATCTCACAACAAGGACATTTGCTCAACTATGTTCATAGCAGCTTTATTAGTAATAGCCAGAAACTGGAAACAACCTTGATATCCCTCAACTGAAGAATGGATAAAGAAAATGTGGTACATTTACACAATGGAATATTACTCAACTGTTAATGAATTTGCAGGCAAATGCATGGAATTAGAAAAAACTCTCCTGAGTGAGGTAATCCAGACTCAGAAAACATGGTATGTACTCACTTATAATATTAGCTGTTAAGGAAAATCTTGCTACAATCTACAGACTACGAGATGCTGTGTAATAAGGAGGGCTCAAAGGGGGACATATGAATCTCCCTGAGAAGGGGAAATATATTCAGTGATTGGACTGGCAGTAGGTAGGAATTATAACAGAAGGGATTGGGGGGTAGAAACCTAGTACAATGGAAACTTTATGAAATCAATGAGGGTGACCCTAGTGAATCTCCTAGTAAATGAGGGGATATGGAGCCTGAACCATCCACTTTGGTAACTAGGCAAGACTTCCAATGGTGAGACTGGGACACCATCCCAGCCACAAATTCTTGGACCTACAATTTGTCATGCCTATGATAATGGTGGATAAAGATGGCATGGAACATGTGGGAGTGGCCAGTCAATGACTGGTCTGATTTGAGGCCAGTGTCCAGAGAGAGAATTCATGCCTGACACTACCTGGATGTCCAGGAATCAAGGATGAATAGCCCAGAGATCTAGTATAGAACCAAACATGACTAGCCACAAAAAAAGCCAATGAAATGATTCCTAATGATATTCTGCTATACTCATAGATTGGTGCCTTAGACCAGTTATCATCAGGGAGGCTTCATTAATTCATCCAGCAACTTATGGGAGCAGATGCAGATACCCACAGTCAAACATTGGGCAGAGCTCTTGGAACCCTACAGAAAAGGGGGTGGGGAAGGATTGTAGGAGCCGGAGGGATTGAGGACATGAGGAGAACACAGCCCACAGACACCAACTAAGCAGAGCTCATAGGAGCTTACACAGAATGATGTTGTGGAATAATCGTTTTGTACACTGTGAAGATGTGTCTTTGCCAAGGCACCTTCTGATTGGTTTAATAAAAGAGCTGACTCGATAGTAGCTAGGCAGGAGGTATAGGCAGAACAGCATGACCGAGGATGCTGGGATGAAGAAGTGTGGAGTCTCAGGAGTTGAGAGAGACACAGAGAGAAGCAAGATGAATGTGCCATATTGAAAGAAGGTACAGCCACATGGCAGAGGGTAGACAAAAAAATATGGGTTGATTTAAAATATAATAGTTAGCTAGTAACCAGCCTGAGCTATAGGCCAAGAATTTATAATTAATAAGTCTCTGAATGGTTATTTGGGAGTGGCTGTTGAGACACAGACAAACTCTGCCTACATATGGTGCCCAGACATCTGGCACCTACATCCACATAAAACCTGAGAAAGCTTTTAAAATGCTCTAAACACATGAAAATGGAGCCAAATACAGCTTCCTAGTCTCATGTCTGTCATGCTTGCTGCAGTACTGAGACTCATCCCCCAGCAGCTGCCTGCAGAGGAGCCAGCCACCAGCTGCCATGCACCACTACCATGCACTAAGATAAGCTACACTGGCAGCAGCAGCTGACATAGCAGTTTAAGATTCATCTCATGCAATGAAAAAAACAATACAGATGCACAGTAAAGACAGATCCAGACAGGAAAAAAATCCTCTAAATATTAGGTTACACTGTGTTTTAAAATATACATAGGCTTGGAAGAGAAAAGAAAAAGGGTAGAGACAGTTATAGATTAAAAAATAGTTTAATAATAATAAAGTCCTTAAAAGGGAATAGAGTAAAAAAAAAATAAGCCACTGAAAGATGGGAAATACACAGAGTCTGAACTTTATATGTTATTATGTTGTCTTTAGATTTTATGATTGTAAATGAAGGAACAACAGCTAAGACACATTGGATTATGAAAACTACTAGATTAAACCAACCTATATATTTTAAAAAATGTCTTGATTTCAAAATGGAAGTCCAAAGATATGTTACTTTGGGGAAGGGGTTATGATTTTATTTCCAGAGAAAATGAAAGGCTGTGGAATTTATTCCAGGTTGATATGGATGAGATGTGATTGGGAAGAGCCCCTGAAAATCCTGGCTACTGACATAGGAAATAAACCTAGAAAAACTACAAAACACATAACATATATTTTACCTGCTCAATCATAAAACAAAAAAAATCATCTTTGACTAGCTTATGTACAACAAAGAGTTTATACTTGTATTAATATAGACATGTATGTTGCCTTTAAAAATTTATGTTTTTTCAGAGTAAAGGGACCAGACACCAATAAAAACAGATGGCCCAGGTGATCCAGCATCTCAAAATGCCTTTGTTATAGTCTCTTCAGAATTCTGCATCCAGAACAGCTTCAAGGCTGCTGGCTGAGATGATCCAGCTTCACAGAATATTCCAACTAAGACCTAACAATTATCCTAATTATCCCAAGGTTTTCCCAAAGATACCAGTGCCCATGAACAACAGGAAGTAGTCTAGAGAATGACACCCACATTCCCAAGAGATGGGGTATGGGTAGGTTTTGGTTATTCAATGAATTATGGATGTTTGTCATTATTTGGGAGTATTGGTGACAAATTGTTATTGGTCATAGTAAAAAAAAAGCTAAACAAAAGAATTAAATTCAAAGATATCTTTCTAAAGGAAAAAAAAGGTGGTATGATATAGGAATGATAGAAAAAAGGGTAGATTATTGAATCTACTTTAATCCAAAAAAACTGTTAATCTCAAAATATTTTACATCAATATGGATTTTTGTTTATTGATACAAATTTAAATTTAACCTTGTTTTAATGTATATATGTTTCTACTCTTGTTTGGGTTATTGCATTCATGCAGCTCATTTAAAAATGTATAATTAAGAAATACAGATTAATAGTCATCTATAATAGTCAAACTCATGGTCATGTTAGGTTTGTTTTCAAAGTTAAACAAATATATTTTAGATAGGCAAGTGGTCCTCAAACACTTCAGAGATCTACAGAATATGACATTTAAGATATTTTAATAATATAAGGCTTTTGATGACAATGAGATATATCTGCTTCTGGCAGCACCAATCTACTTCAGAGAAGATTATGACCATCAAAGAAACTACATATGGAGTTTGCTTCCTTTGTGACAAAATTTAGTGCCTGGGCAAGAAACTGCCCTTGCCTCGACTGCTGACAGTATGCTGTCCAAATTGGAGAAGCAGGACACAAAAGAAAGCAATTGCTAAACTTTGCCAAGAAAAGTTGAGACAGTCCTTAAAAAATTCTGCTTCATGGGAAAGTCTGTCAGACATACTAGGCCTGTAGACTGAAGATGGATGCCCCAACATTAGAGAATACCTTGGGTATAGTGGTATTTTATTTGTACTGAAATGTGATTTTATTTGTATGTTAATAAAGTTGCCTAGGGGTCAGAGCTATTAGCAAGCCATAGCAAAAGCCGTTTGTGGTGGTGCATGCCGGTAGGATTTCCTGAAGAAGGCGCATGCCTTTAATCCCAGCACTTGGTAGGCAGAGCTAGGTAGATCTCTGTGTGTTCAAGGATACAGCTGCATTGGAGACACACGCTCCAATGTGTGTCTGGAGGTCTGTACAGACAAGCAGTGACGAGGCAGTTATGTGGTTGGGTTTACAACAAATGAGAAGGCAAACAGGAAGGCTACATAAAGACAAACAGACAGGAAGTAGCTCTTTTTCGCAGATGTCTCTTGGCTGAAAAGGCTAGCTGAAGCAGGTGGGTAAGGCTCTTAGCTCTGACCTCTTGGGCTTTTATCTTTACATTGGCTCTGTGTTTCTTATTTAATAAGACAGTTGGTTACGTCTATACTTGGGTGACTGTCTAGGCAGCCAGCTGTTTCTGATATCTCTTAACTTTGGAAGTTGTTTGCTCTGCACTTCTAGTTTACTCAGGTAACATTATATCCTTCTCAGGTCTTTGATGGTGTTAAAGACTAGATAATTACAATTACAGTTCTCCCTAATCACGATAGAAAGTGAATCAGGTACAAAACTCTGGACTCTTTAGGAGAGGACAGCTGATGGAGTATTTTCTCTATTTTGCTAAATACAAATGGACTGGATATTTAAGCTGTAATTCTTACTTGATAACTGTTTTTGTTGTATATAAATCACTATATTAAAGTTATAACCTTCCTTTTCTATTTAGACAAAAGGAAAAATGCTGTGGAATAATTCTTCTGTACATTGTGAAAATATATTGCTCTCATTGTTAATAAAAAGCTCATTAGCTATTAGCTAGGCAGGATTTTTGGAGCAGAGAGAATTCTGGGAAGAAGTGTGGAGTCTGAGGATTTGTGAGCCAGACATGGAAGAAGCAACATGGGAAGTTCACAGATGAGGTATACAAGTCTCAGGGCAGCACACAGATGAATAGAAATGAGTAAATTTAAGTCGTAAGAGCTGGCTGGAGACAAGCCTAAGCTATTGGCCAAGCCTTTATAATTAGTAATAAGTCTCATTGTGGTTATTTGGAGAACCAGCAGTCCTGATAAAAATCTTTGCCTACAAACTGAAGAAGCAATCACAGAGGCTGACCTATGTCCTCTGCATATATGTTATGGTTGTGTAGCCTGGTGTTCCTCTGGGACTCCTAATAGTGGGAGTGGAGGTGTCTCTGACTCTTTCACCAGCTCTTGAGACCCTTTTCCTTCTACTGGGTTGCCTTGCCCAGCCTTGATACAGGGGTTTGTGCCCAGTCTTATTGCATCTTGTTATACTATGTTCCGTTAATATCCTTGGGAGGCATGCTCTTTTTTGAAGAGAAATGAAAGAGTGGACTGGGAGAAGAGGGGGAGCAACTGGGAGAAGTGGAGGGAGGGGAAACTGCAGTCAGGAGATAATGTATGAGAGAAGAGTAAAAAAAATCAAAAAAAAAAGAAAAAGAAACACTACATAGTATATTCTGTTGCTCTACTGTGAGGAATAGTCTATCTTATCTCTCAACTATTTGCCCCTTTACTAATCATAATTTGTAACTGTTTAATGTGTTCTGGTGTCCTTCTTTCTACTATTTGATTTTTATATTATTTGTGGATAATATATATTTAAAATACATACGAATATAGGAATACGTGATCAATGGATGACCAATTCACGCTGTTTGTGCTTTTTATTCCAAGGAAGAGAGCGGGAGGATTTAAATGCCTTCATAATCTGGGCTCTATTGATACCAACAATTCAGAGGGAGGAGATGGGGAGAAGGACTCTAATGTCAAAAGAGGAATCATTTTTATGTATGCTTTCAGAAATAATTGTATGAAAAATTATTAAAATAAAATTTTAAATAAAAACTGGAAAAAAAGAACAAGAAGAAAGAGAAGGAGATGGGAGAGGAGCTAAGACGGGAAGGAACTAGATGGATGAGAACCTAGACGGGGCAGAGCTGAGATGAGAAATTAAGATAGAACTTAGAGGGAACGGCAGATAAATGTAGAGAGAAACCATGCATGAGAGCAGAATAGAAGCTGTGTAGAGAGATAACTCACACAGAATAAGGAAGTGCATGGACTAAGGAGTTTTGTGTACATAGATTCATATCTTTTCATCAAAGATTAATTATCAGCTGGTTGTAGATTCTTCCCGGACCCTGGGAGGAGACTATCAAGGGGCTGGACCCCCATAGTCCCCGATAGAGGAGGACTGTAGGACTGTGCCATACTCAACATTGTATATCCAGCTTCCAGCATGATTCCAGATGTAAAAGGTACTTCACATTTGCTAAGTGAATGAATCTGCCTCATTAGAATCATTAAATGAGACTGACAAATTCGAAAGAGTTCACCACAGCATGACACAGAACAGGGGTCCTAGTTAATGTTAATTGAAACACACACACACACACAAATAAATAAATAAATAAATAAATAAATAAATAATAAAACACTTAAAAACTCAAAGAAAGGAGAAGGAAGAGAGTAGCAGGTGGGAAGAGAAGTAAATGAAAAACCTGTAAAAAGGAACAGACGTAAGAACTTGGTCTAGACAGAGAATTTACAAGTGATATGACCCCATTCATACATAATCTAAGTTGATGTGCTTATTATCACGATTGAAGGGATTTGCATAGTGCATAAACAGTTAATTGTAGCTTTAGAAACATTCAACAATGAAGTTACCTAATCCTAAATATAATCAAATTATAAGAGCCAAATGCCCTTCCAGATGCTAAGGATGAATAATTGAAACCAGTCTTCCTGAACCCCACCCACACCCAACACATTATCCTGATGAGGCTTTGCCATTGTGCTGGCCTTCACCATGTAGAATTATTGGACTACAGTTTCTGGAGGCTTTTTGAACTACAGTCACAAACAAATCAGTTTAATTATTTACTGCTTTCCAGCTCATATGAAAATGATTCTATTTAAAATAGGGAGGGGGCAATTCACTAAAAGAGAAGGCGGTGTGTATCAAAGCCGAGTAAGAGTTCTTCCCTGGGCTCGCCGCCGCCGCCGCCACTTTCTATTTTATATTCCCACGCAAGGGCTGATTTCAAGTGCATTTGCTGCTCTCACTCTCCTGTCAGCCTTGACACTTCAAGGAAGGTCCTTAATCCACTCTCTCAGGACTGGCCAACAGGCCTGTGCTCACTGGTGAGGCCTCAGTGGTTCTCAAGGAACAGGATGAGAAATTTTTTAAATCAAAATTCATTCTCTCCTCAGGGTAATTTTCTCTGAGTAATCTGTTGACGGTGTCTGAAGTGATTGCTGGTTGTTACATTGCTGGTGGGAGATGAGGAACTATACTTTAGATTCTCTTATTGGATTCAAACACCCCATATAAGTTGGCTGTTTGGTGGGAAAAACAGTGTAGAGTACCCCCATCTCCTCATTGACTTTGATGCAAGAGGGAAGATGTCTAGAATTCAAGGAAGGAAATCCAGGTACATCATTTAGAGACTGTCCTAGTCAGGGTTTCTATTGCTGTGGTAAAACGCCATGACCATAAAGAAAGTTGGGGAGAAAAGGCTTTATTTGGTTTACACTTCCAGATCATACTCGATCATTGGAGGAAGTCAAAATAGGAACTTAAGCAGGGCTAGAACCTGGAAGCAGGAGCTGATGCAGAAGCCGTGGAGGAGAGCTTCTTGATAGCTTGCTTCCCTTGGTTTGCTCAGCCCGCTTTCTTATAGAACCCAGGACCACCAGCCCAGGGATGGCTCCACCCATTTGATCACTAATTAAGAAAATGCCCTACAGCTGGATCTCATGGAGGCATTTCCTCAACTGAGGCTCCTTCCTCTCTGGTGACTCTAGCTTGTGTCAAGTTGACACACAAAACCAGCCAGTACAGAATTCAAATACAAATTCAACATTATTCATAAACTCTCTGAACTGATCTCTCTCAGTGGTCACATACGAACAGGGTGATGGATCTTCTGGGGAGAAGTGGAGTTACACAATAAGCACATATATCTATTGCAGTGTTGCTGAATTAGGTGTATGATAAATGTATCATTAATACTTCATATGTTGTTATTAACTAAATCTAGTCATTAACACTTCATATCAATGGACCCCAAACTGTATTGTGCTTCTTAATTAACCTGGGAGGATTATGACAGTCCACATTTCCAGGTCTTGTCTCCAAGTTCTCTAGTCTTCTTTGGCAGGAGTCATCATCCTGTAGCGTAGGTATTTTATAGAGGAGATGGAGTAATTCTGATCAACAGGGTCCAGGGACAAAACACTGAGAACATTGCTGCCAAAGAGTTGGGATTAGAGTTCCTCAGATTCACTGAACTAGACCTTCAAAGTCTCCAGAGAAAAGTCAAAACTGCATCATACCTTCTTGCACCCCTCTTCTCTAGAACCTTCTGGAATAAATAGTCTCATTTTCTCCAGCAGCACACCCTCTTCTCTCTCTGTGAACACACCCTCTTCTCTCTCTGTGAGCACACCCTCTTCTCTCTCTGTGAGCCACAGTGTTGTTACTGCTTTGCTCTCCTGTTGTATAAATGACAGAGGAGATTTGCCCAGATAGCTCTGCAGACTAAATTCGAGGGAGAAGACTCCGTATATGCTGACTTCCTCTTGGAGAACATTAGGAAGTCAAGGAGAAAATCTGGTTTTAAAGTGAGCAAGGGCTAGACGTTCGGTCTGACCCTTTCTCGGGTTGCTCTCTGAGCCTCTGTACCTGAGATACAAACTGAGAATACAAGGACCCACTTCCTCCATTAGCAAGTGGTTTTGTTGTTTTGTTTTTTGAGACAGGGTTTCTCTGTGTAGCCCTGGCTGTCCTGGAACTTGCTCTGTAGACTAGGCTGGCCTCAGACTCATAAGATCCACCTTCCTCTACATCTCAAGTGCTGGGATTAAAGGCATGTGCCACCACCACCTGGCTTCGCAAGTATTCTTAATGACAGTCCACATGACCTGGGCATGTAGTTCTGGGATCATACCCTCTTGTATGTTTGTGGCAAACCACTCAATTTGCCTATCTAGTCTTCTTTTATTATTTGCCAACAGATTCACATCATAGGGTGGAGGTTAAAAAATGATTGCAATATAGTCAGATAAAAAGACAATATCCCAAAGCTTTCTTCCATTTTGCTATTCCTGAATGTACTTATCTCCAAGGCTCTGAAGCTATTCTACAACCAGAATGAAGTGGGTGTGCTCTCATTAAAGAAAATCTTCTAGTTTTGGGGGTTGAAATTAGAGCATAGTGATATGTGATATGGGGTAAAATGTAAAGAGGCATTCACTGTCATACAGTTAAAGCTGGTATTGACGTATGATTCACTGTCATTCCTGGACTATTTCATTCCCCACATTTCTCCAGCTTTACCCGCACTATCAGCTTCCAAGGCTGATCTGACCCTCATGCCCAGTGATCTGCAAATGGCCATTTATGACCTCTATCTTTTCACGAAATGTCTATAATGAATATAGCATTTTTAAATGTTAAACAATAGAAAATACTGGAACCATCCCAGATAGGAAGAGTAAATACCATAATTTTACCTCCACTATATGTAATATTATGTCAATATTCATGTGTAGTTCTGGGTCCTGATATAAAATGTAATACTGTAGACTTTTCTAGTGAGTTTTAAAAGGAAAAGCTCTCCCATACTTCAGTATATCTCTCCCCATTGATTTAGGTTTCTTACCTTATACCCATCACATGAGCTATTACTTTTGAAATTTTAGTTTAATTAAGCTTAAATGCGATTCAGTGTGTATTAGGTACAAAGAACTTATATCATGTTCACCAAAGTTTAAAGTTGTTAATTTCTTCATTTGTGTATCATGTATACTTAGAAGCTTTACATGTTGTTAGAGAAGTAAATGATTTTTTTAGAGTTTTGTGATCAGAGCAAGTCAAATCTGTATTCTTTGCAGCAGCTTTGGGGAACATCTGTCTACTTCCAAGAACAAAATGATACAAAAACTTAAATGTGGGCTGGAGAGGCGACTCTGCAGCTAAGAGCACTTGGTATTCTTGCAGAGGACCTGGGTTCAGTTCCTTGCACCTATATGGGGAGGCTCACAGCTGTGTGCAACTCCTGATCCAGAGGGTCCATTGCCCTCTTCTAGGCTCTGTGAGCACCAGTGTGCATGGGGTGCACATACACACAGGCAAGCACTCACACATGCACATGGAGTGGAAACTGGTAGATCTTTAAAGAAAAAGAATTCAATGAACATTTACCTAAATTAGATTTATTTTTCTCCAATTTTTTTCTGATAATTTCTTACATTTTAAGGTTATTGATTTTATTTCTCTCTCTTTTTTTGAGATTATGAATGCATAATTCCTCCCTTTTCTTTCTTCCCTCAATTCTCCCATATACCTTTCCTTTCTCTCTTTCAAATTCACATCTTTTTTCGTGTGTGTGTGTGTGTGTGTGTGTGTGTGTGTATATATGTATGTATATGTGTGTGTATGTATATGTATGTATATGTGTGTGTATGTGTGTGTATGTATATGTGTGTATGTATATGTATGTATATGTGTGTGTGTATATGTGTGTGTATGTATATGTATGTATGTGTGTGTATGTATATGTATGTATATGTGTGTGTGTCTGTGTGTGTGTATGTGTGTGTGTGTGTATATGTGTGTGTGTGTATATGTGTGTGTGTGTGTGTGTGTGTGTGTGTGTGTGTGTGTGTATGTGTGTGTATTCCTAAATATAACCTGCTCATCCTGTATGGCACTTGCATGCATGTTTCCAGGGCTGGCCACTTTGTATTAGATAACCAATTCGTATGCACTTCACTGGGTGAAAAAAACTCTTTCTCCAGCTCTCAGCATTCCTTACACCATTCCTTACAGAAGCCCTTCAAGGGAAGTCCCTAAATAAAAATATTTGCCTGTCCTGGAACCTTGTAAACAGTCAATGGACTACAAGTAAATGCTATATAAATTAACAGGCTACTTAATTAAAAAAATACTCAGGTCTATAAAATGATCCAAAAATATGCATGTTTCATTTTCATTCACTTTTAATCATATTCAAATTCAGCATATTTGCATTCATGTGTTTTATATTCTTCATTTTTTTTCCAGTACTGGATATTAAAGCAAGGGCTTTGCAACTGCCTGGCCAGTGCTCTGCATTTGAGATACACTGAGCTCTAGTTCTCTCTTCATTCTTATTAACTCATTATGACCTGTTTTTGGTAATTGCTTTGCTCTTCAGAAAGGTATTGCATTTGAAGCCATTTGTAAAGGAAGACTCTCATCTTTCTAAAAAGAATATTTACTGTGTAACACAAATGTCAAAAATGAAATTTTCTTTATATTTCAAAGTCAGTTCCTTCGTTGTGTTCTTCCTTGTGTATATAATTTGTGCTTTATAGAATAAGGAAGAAATGGAAGTTTTCCCCCATTCCTCTATTAATTAATTTTCTTCTTTTCAATGCTAGAGAATTTATGAACTTGGATAATATAAAAGTTATCATCATAGCATTCTGTGGGCTTCCAGGAATATATTCAACCAACATTTATCCAGCATGAACTAATTACTTCACACATTAGTTGGACACTAATAGTTTCCCGGGTGTTTTGTAACATAAATATACTGAACACTTCCTCTAAGCTATGGTTCAAAGCTGAATTAGATATACCATCACAAAGTTCACAGTAATTAATCTTCTACCACATACGATCTGGGAAAAACAGTCATTAATGATTTCACAATATTTCTCTGTTTCCATCTGGATATTCCTAGACAAGACAGTTGATCTTGAGAGACATGTTCTCTTTGTTCCTAAGTTGGATGGTTTGGATTGTCTTCAAAGTACTCTTGAGTTAAGATTGTGTTTGCCCTAGCAAGAAAATGAGTTCTCCAGATCGGTCAACATGCAAAGACAAGTAATTTTGTATTATTTCCGTGTGTAAAAGCTCAAGTGTCATTTACCCATTTCTCTTGCTCCACATTTTCTCCTAAGGAAGCATGTCAAGTGACAGCGACCCCACCCTCATCCCCTGACATACACTACCATTTCTTCTTCCACAGGTTTATTTAAACAGTTTGTTTGGTCACCACCATTTCTGTAGAAGAAATCATGAGACAAGTTGAATGGAACCTTTTAAAGAGGTCCTGCCCTATAACATATGGTCACTTCCTACCAGACAACTAAACTATTTTTTTCTGAGACATTAAGGTTGTAGCTCAGTTGTAGTGTGCAATGTGAGACCCTGGATTCAATATGTAGTATGGAAAAGAAAGAAAAAAGAATGGCGGTCATGAAACAATGAATGCATTATCTTTGTTCTATCAGCTCTGGTGATAGTTAGGCTGATGATGCTGCCAAAGATTCCTAGGGAAATCTTGCAGTTTGAGCGGGGACTGTGAAGTCTCAGATTTCATTTGCACACGGGGTTCTATCAATATCTATTTGTCCGTATACGTTTACATTGCTATGTACTTGTGCTATATCTGTATATGCACACATAATTTATTATTTATCTTGTACCAAGACTGTGCAAAACACTGTATGTCTCTTTTCACATACAAACCTCACAAAAGATCCAAAAGGCAAATATTTATTTGTCTACTTTTCCAGAGAAAAGAATCAAATATTTACTAGTAGATATTGATGGGATTCTACATTTCTAATCTAGATTATTTAATTCCAAATGAAAGACATCAAGTATTTCTATGTATACATACAACCATGATGATATAATGGATCTTAAGAGAAGATTGAGGGATGTTTGCTTTGGTAAGAAATATAGCAGTCTTCAAAATGCCACACAGGAACTTGACCATCCTTATGCTGTCTGGAAAGGCAACTATGTTAACATGAAAGCTACCAGAACTGGAATACAATCTTTGAAAACCTGACCATGACCTGGTTCTGCCATCCAGGGCTCACATCCTAAGAGTTTCAGAGCTTCTCAAAACAGCGCCCCAGGCAGGGAACCAGCACTCACAGCATGAGCCTTAGTGGAATATTTCAGGTCCAAGCCATAGCATTCTGCCTCTGGCCTCCAAATAATGGCATCTGATAATGCAAAATGCCTTTGGTTCGATTCAAAAATCTCCACAGTTTTAATCAGCCTAACCCTCTGTTCAAAAGCCTAAAGCATATTTTAAGGGTCAATACAAAAATTTTAACTATAAGCTCCTATAAAATAAAAAAAATAACACATAGTAAACATTCCATTCAAAAGTGAGGAACTGAAAGATAGATCAGACCGAACACCAACATGGAAAGCATTTAATTCTGCAGCTGTCCACATGTGCATGCCTGAACTCCACAGTGTATTGTGTGGAACCTGGGTATTTAAATCAGGTCATCCACCTTGGTGACAGGTGCCCTTACCTGCTAAGTCATCTCTGCAGCCTGAAATGTGGCTTTGTGTTCTGTTCTAGTCTGTTTTGTTCAGGCTATTTGAAACAGGATCTCACTTTGTGACCCAGAATCACCTTAAAATCATGGAAATCCTCCTGCCTCATCTTCCCAAGTGCTGGGATTTGGAATTAGCCGTAGATAACTTTTGAATGAGTATTAAACTCTCACGACTGTTACTTATCAATTAGGCTATACACTTTTGGCTCCCCAGTAAACTACCAGAATCTAACAGGGTTGTTGAAGTTTTGAAGACATTCTGGAAATGTTGGAAGTTTAGAAAATTCATTTTACTGGGAATTTCTGAGATGACTCTAAAACAGGGTCTTAAAGGAGTATACTGCTACAAAACTTCTCCCAGTGAAAATGTGCCTTTGTAATTAGTTAAATAACTACAATTAAAACAGAGTTAAAATAAGAAAAATTTCTTACTGATGAGACTTGGTGTCACTTAAAATTGAAATGAGACTCAAACGTCCAAAGCACAACATATGCAAAAGGGTTTCAGTGCTTAGCAATTCTGTAGGCAGGGCTCAGTCTGATCGTACTGATTAAGAAGAGAGTTCCTTTTCCCCCAAAACAGGAAATCGGCCATGGCAGTAATTTGTATCATAGATGTTAACAAATGCTACACATCAAGCCTCTCACCCACCCTAAACATTGTCACTGAGTATTCACTGACGTTGATGGAAAATGTTTTAGTGTTTCCTAAAACCAAAATATCATGACTTACAATTTATGGTATTCAATCATGTTCTCAATGATGTTTCTAGTAGAGATTTGCTTCCAGTCTGAGTGAAATGATGAATTAAACCACGTCTGGATCTCCATCAGCTGAGCCTGCATCACTCAGGAAGGACAGTGCAGGCTGCAGCACTCCTGTGCAGCTGAGCCTGCAT
>CABHPP010147597.1:0-69932 GCA_902168425.1 Peromyscus attwateri | reverse complement strand
CTGCAGCACTCCTGTGCAGCTGAGCCTGCATCACTCGGGAAGGACAGCGCAGGATGCAGCACTCCTGACAGGAATGATACCTCTCATGAGAGATTGATTCATGGGGCACGGCAGAGACATTCTTTGTGGTCTGAACCAGGAGAGCAGAGGAAATCAAGATCAACAGGCCCTACCTTACATGGGGAAGAGTGTGAAGGAAGAATGAGAGGAAATCTAACTGGTTTAGACAAGATTGGTAAACCTAGGGGAATTTTTAGTCTAACAGGTGGTAGAAAAGGAGTAAAAAAGATTTAAATAAATTAAAAGACTGACATAAACAAAGAAAGAAAATATTTCAAGCACATCTGTTTTCACTAAATGAGATACTGAGAATAAATTCTAGGCCCATCATAAGCTATATTTCTCTTGCTTCAAAAAGAAAAAATACCTGCCTCAACTTGATATGCCATGCTTTGTAGATTCCGAAGGGAGACCTTACCCCAACTGAATGAAGAGGCAGGAGTGGATGGGTGGGTAGAAGGGAGGTGGGGGAGGGGGCGGGAGGAGAGGAGGGAAAAGAAACTGTGGTTGGTATGTAAATTAAAATAAAGGAAAAAAGTCAAAAACAAAAAAAAAAAACCAAAAAACAGATCTCCAGTCTTACACACACTAGAATTCTTATGGTTGCTGAGTGAATTGTCCATCATCACCCTTTTCCAGGACATGAAGTTAAGAAACACTACCCATAGTTAAATGCAGCCTTTATAACCCTTTAGAAATAATATGTAACCCTTTTTTATAAGTGAGTAACATTATGACATTTCCCCCAAAACAACAGTAAACCACGATTGGCTGAACTAGAGCAGACTGTTGCTGGAGGGTGTTAGGGCAGACTTCTAATAACAAGATGTTCAACTCACAAAAGACTAATCTATGCTTTTAGAGAAAGTGACCAGTATGTACTCAGAGATAATTTATTCTCTTTTATCTATCCCACAAATCAGCTAGCTCTCTTACTCACAAAATTATGCATTGTCTCTCTAAAATATCTTTATCCTGGAACACAGAATATCTACAGGGAAACTCTGTGTTCTCACTAAATTGGATAGGGAAGAAAATATTCAATATACAAGTTTTGAATGAAAGTAGACTAGGAAAATAAGCAATGTGCCTGTGGGGTATATGTTTCTAAGGCCTTCATTTCAGACCTTGTAGAATACAGGCACTCTGAGTTCCAGTTCCTCTGTGAAAACAAGAGTCCAGTGAGACCAAACAACAGATCCAAACCATTGTTGGTAGTGTTAAAACTGAGCACATACTACAATCTTATGCTCTAATTCAAAGTGTTTCCCCTTGGCTCAGTGGACAACACATCCATTGTCTAATAGGGTGGCAGAGGGGAAATGGACGCCTCCAGGTTCATTCTGTTGCCAAAGGTCACAATTCATAGTCTCTCAATCCCTGCCCTCCAGTTCAATCTACAGTGAGGTTCTCAGACTTGGCACTGGAATCCTATGGGGACCTTTAGAAGCTGATGCCTTAGCCCAGCCTCAGCGATTCTGATGGGATTGCCCTGAGGCTTGGCCTGAGCATGAGAAGTTTAAAAGCTCCATACTTGGTTCTAACAGTCAAAGCTATGAAGCAATGATTGAGGCGCTCAGAGACCATCCAGTGTTTCCTTGTGCTGTGGTTAGCAGGTGTGCAGTGGGAGTATTAAGACTGTTTGTTAGTTTGTGAAACTTTATAGCCCAGGCTTGCCTCAGATTAGCAGAAATATTTTTGACTCAGTCTTCCTGATACTGGAATTGCAGGTGTGAGCCACCACAATCAGCCTGATTCTGCATTTATCCCAAATCTGATGATGTCATAGTCTTGTCTGGGAGCCAGCAGGCCAGGATAATAAGACTTTGACTCAGGGCATGCCAGGATCTCCTGGAACAGCAACTGTACCACTGGGCACCTATTTGCAAATGCTCAGACCCACCCCAAACTTACTCAAACTCAGAAGTCAGAACAGTGGTCTACACTTTAATATGCATTTCAGGTGCTTGATGTGCAAGCCACTGTTTGAAACCAGCAGCTAGAGCCTGTAGGGAGTCTTTCTCTGTACTGCCAGCCCCCTAATAATGACATGGAGACATTATCATTATATTATTATTATTATTATTATTATTATTATTATTATTATTATTGCTAGGCCTTAGTTTGGGCTTGTTCCTGACTAGTTCTTATAACTTAAATTAACTCATTTTTTAATCTACATCTGGCCCTCATCTCCACACTGCCCATCCTGCTTGCTTCATGTCTGGCTGATGACTCCCCCCATCCCTAAATTCATCCCCAGTTCCTCTTTGCCCAAAAGTCCCTCCTATTCTCTCCTACTTAACTATTGGCCATATAGCTCTTTATTATACCAGTCATAGTGACATATCTTCACACAGTGTAAACAAATATTCTGCAACAAGAGCCTCTTTGTTCCAGATGTATTTATCAGACTAGCAGTAGCATCATCTAGGACTCCATCCCAGACAGATGAATGGGAATCACACCGAAATGACATGTATACACATATTTAAGGATGAGAAACACCAAACATTTCATCCTCAAACCCTTGCCTAGGGCTTGGGAGATGGCTCAGTGGCTAAAAGCCTTTAAGTATGAGCACCTGAGTTTGGCTTCCCACTCCCTACATAAAAATCCAGCTTTGATGGTGTATGCCTTTAATTTCAGCCCTTGAGATGGACACAGGCAGATCCAGGAGCTCACTGGTTATCTGGCCTAGCCAAAATGAAATAGAAAACTCCAGGGGCAGTGTGAGGCCATATCTCAGAGAGTCAGACATAGAGCAATAAAGGAAGATACATGAAGTCACTGCTGGCTTCCACATGCTGTGCATGGCACCCACACCCACACATGCATGCACTCCCACATGCCTACCCCAACAGCAACAAGAGACAATCTTCTCTAGATGAACATATTCTTTAAAAAAATAACACTATTGACAACTTTAAGCATTTATGGAAGGCTTCTTTTTGATTGTAAAAATAATCATTGAGTATATTTTTTTATTTTACAAAAGTCTAATCAAACATGTGGGAATCACAAGTGATCCCGACCACGTGAGAAAACCACTGGTAACTATTTGTATCCACAGAACAGTTTCTCAAGGTTTTAAAAGCTGATTATTAGAAGAGTTGATTGTATTCTGCTCAGACAGAGTCTTGGCAATATTTCCACTGAAGCTTACACAAATCAGACTTCACTGCCTTGACAAGAGCAGCAGTCTCTTGTTTACATGATCACTGAAGAGGGTAAGAACATCATTTAGAGTTCCCAAGCCCACCCTGTGAATCAGGAAGCCTCTTCATCAGGATGCCGAATGTAGAAACCAAGCTATTTTATTCTGTTTCCCAGCTAGAAGGTCAGGATGCACAGACTTAAAAATACCAATCTGTAATGAAAAACAGGGCAGCCTCATGTTTTACCAGCAGTGAATGAATTCCCAGAAAGTTGAAACACCCATGTGCACCGGTGACCTTTAAATATATAACAAGTAAAGAGTTTGGAAAAGGGAAGTTCACATGAATCTCCAAATCTATTTTCTTTCAATCTGTGACCCACCAGTTTGTTTGCTGTCAGAGAGGTCACACTGTTAAAATGTTAACACACTTGGCTCTTTGCACTTTCTGCTGTGAGGGTGAGAAGCCTAGCATAGACTTTGGGCTGGCATACGTGAACACATGTGACGACTTTAAATGAAGCCAAATTGGTAAAAGCTATGAAGTTAATGTTTTAAAATATAACCCCTACTTTAGAAAACTGTTGAGTATTCAGTCATTGACTACTGAAGAGTCTGTCAAGAACCTTCCCTCATCTGTAAGAACCACTTTGTATTAAATGTATACTGCAATGTCAGAGAGTTGGCCTTGGGATAAGCAGCTAGGGTAAGATGTCACAAAGAGAAAAACATCCAGGGCACACGGTTAGGAGCTCAGAAATGAAAAGATGGAGAGTCTGTTGAGGGGCTGCAGGACTGGTGGTTATAATAATAATAATACAATAATAATAACAATCTGTCAGTGCAGTCCTAAGAGACCAAGCAAATGGTGATTGTAAGAAGCGTGTTAGAAAGAGGAGTTATGTCTGTTAGTAACCATAAAAACAACTTAGCTTTGTTACAACATAAATCAACCTAAGTAAAACTGCAATGTCAGTGATGCGATTCAGAGGGTAGAGAGCTTGTTGCTGCTGCATAAGCCCACAGTGTGCATTTGATCGTAAAACCTGGAGTGGAAAAAGAGAGAACTGACTACTGAAAGTTGTCTCCTGCCCCATCCACATGCTGTTGTGCACCTATGTGTACACTCACACACAACAATAAAACACACATTAAGTAAATAAGTAAATGCAATTACATTGTATGGCTATTTTATTACCACAGCATACATTCACACACACACACACACACACACACACACACACACACACACACACATACACAATTATGCTAAATAGATTTTCTCCAAATTTTTAGGAATATTTATGATTATCTAATTGAAAACCTGCCCACGTGACATGGATGGTACTCAGTGTCGGACCTGGAAACAGAAGTACAGTGACAGCTGGTCTGGAAAGAAGTGACATTAATGTGAAATATTATGAACTGCAGAACATGTGGTTTCAATGTGATCCCTGAAGGTGCCACATGTCTTAATGTACTAGTATGCTAAAAAAAAAGTAATTGGGGGAGCATCTTCCCCAACTCACACCATCTCCACACTCCTAGGCACAGCTCTGGTTGCTTTTCTCCTGCTCTAGCTCAGCCTGAGAAGAGTAACTCTCAGTTCTCATCAAAGAAGCTTCTTTTCACAACAGATAGAGATTATTAAAAAGACTCGCAACTGGTCAAAATGCAGAGAAAAATTACTGTGGGGGTGTGTAGCCCCAAATGATGCATCTATAATGCCAACCTTACACCTAAGGCTCAGGGCACATTGTGAAAGAAGGGGCAGAAAGACTGTAAGAGCCAGAAGACCAGGACACTTTGAGATAAGTCTTCTAGAAGACAGGGAGCTGCATCCAGGACTTCTCAAAACTATGGTTCCCTAAATACAGTCTTCATAAGAACAGCACAGTTGACATGCTAATATGAATGTGGGAAATTCTACAGCCTTAGATGAAGATCTATAGGCAATCAATGGCTGGTGAGAGAAAGATAATCAGCTTTCTCCAGGGACAAGCTCCCTCATAGGTTATTTCATCCAAGTGGTCAGCCCTAAACATGTGTGCACACAAGTAATACTAAAGAGCCTTAGCAGGAGATATGTGTGTGTATCTTAATTATTATACACACAATATATTTATTTTATATGTTATATGTAATTATTAAGTATAATAATTAAGACAAAGTTATGAATCTGAGAGGGAATGGAGGGGAACAGGAGTTAGATGTGAAAGAAGGGGTTAAAATGATATAAACATAGAACCCATATATAACATTCTCAAAAAATTAATTTGTAACAAAATTGTGGACCACAGCAATGGTTCAAAAGTTGAAAGTGTCTTCTGTGAAAGCAGGGCCTGGTTTCAAATCACCAGCACCATCTAAAAAGCTTAGCATGGCAACCCACATGTGTAATCCCAGCACTGGTGTGCAAACACAAGAGGACCTCAGGAGCACACCACAAGCAGGGGTAAGCTTCTGATTCTTTGAAAGACTGTGTCTCAGAATAAGATGGTTATCCATAGAGGAAGACTCCTTATACACTCCTGCCTCCACATGCACAACTATGGGCATGTGTACACCCCCCACACCTGTGTATCCATCATACACAGAGACACACACACCTATAACACAATAGTTTTTTTTTAATTCTCACATAGATAACTTTATAAAAGAACTTTAAATTTTATTTAACACAATTAATATGGTAGCTACTTTTATAGCAATCTGGAAGGGTATATTTTACAAATTAAATACATACACTGAGGTATTTCTAGAATATAGGAAAAACTGTATCAAGTCCTTTCTGCAACCTTGGCAACTGAGAATTCCTTTCACATTAAATAACTAGTTAACAACATGTAAAACAAGATCAAACTGTACTAACTGCTGATTGCTGACCGAGTTCTATACAGAACACCACCATGTGTAACCCTGAAAGATCTGGAAGCATGATGGGGTTTCTGACCCAGCATGGCAGTGTACTCTGCTTCTGCTCTTGCTTCCGCTCCTCTATCATGAGAGCACCTGCCACTGGAGAGACACACAAAGCCACATTAGCTTTGAGGTACAAGACAGGGGAAGAGAAAAGGATCTGGGATTTCCATACAACTTTCAATCAAATGCTACAACATTACCATTTTTTCCCAGTGGCTCTAGACAAAGTTTTCAAATTCTCATATCCATGTCACACCTCTAATCAAATAAAAACCTCTGTGGTTGGGATCCAGGCATTGATGTTCTTAATTTTCTCTCCCCAAATGAGCCCAGTGTTCAGCCATCTTGGAAAACTGATGTCCTAGTCTTATCCAAGAAGTGAATTTTCACTCAATGAAGTGATCCTACTCTGTTTCTTACTTTGAAAGTCATGTGCAGTAATTATGGTTCTCACCTATATACACCCAAGAGTGTCCCTAGATTCAATATTGGCAAGACTAGACAATGGTCAGATGAGGGGAATCAGCTAAACAGTACAAAATGTTTCATTTTTTTGGTAACTGTATGCCACAACATTTGTAGCTCAACTCCAGTGAAAACAGACATGATTTGTTGTTGTTGTTGTTTTTCTAACTGAATCATGGTAATTCCCTATGTATGGCATGAATGAGCATGCCTGTGAGCAATGAAGAGCTTTGGATTCTTTCCTATATGAAAGAGCAGACCTTTATTTAATCCATTTGCAGAACAGGATGCTGGAAGTGAAGCTTCATTCTTGCCTTCAACAA
Source organism: Peromyscus attwateri (assembly GCA_902168425.1). Lineage (NCBI taxonomy): Eukaryota > Metazoa > Chordata > Mammalia > Rodentia > Cricetidae > Peromyscus > Peromyscus attwateri. Next base: position 63,005 of record CABHPP010147597.1, on the reverse strand, counting down.
TCTGTGTACTTTAAAAAACAAGTCTAAATAATTAGCATCTTAGTGCTGTCTAAGTTTGGACTGGATAATTTTAAGATGTCTCCCATCTGTTAATGGTCTGATTTAATAATAGTTTTCTCTCCTTCTTTGGTCCCTTGCTCCACAGTCACTGCAGTTCATACAGTGATACCCGTAACTCACTGTCTCTGATTTGACTGTAACCTGGCTGCTGTGTAGGGAGCACAGTAAGGACCAAAACATTTAAGCTTTTCACAAAAGACAACACAGACCTTATGTATCATCCATCCAATGACTGTAAATAGACAGCTCTGTCAGAGACCCACAGAATATCCTGTTTTCAATACATGCCCTACTTTTCAACAGAAAAAAAAAAAGATACATTGTCTTCAGAGGTTCTGACTAGAAGGGAGTTGATGGTCCTGGAGCCAAATATGTGAAAACATAAAGAGTTCTATTTTCCACCCCAGCCAAATGGTGAATAAGTCACAAGTGAAACACCTTTGGCACAATTAATTCTCAAAAGGATACTCAATAAGCCTGAAATCAGCACTTAATTTTTCATTTCCTTGTTTCTGGGAGCCTTCAATGGAGCAGTTTCAATTCTAATTGCCAAAAATTGATTGAAAAAATATGGTTCATAAATAAGTTGTTTAGGTAAGTATTTTTAAAAGCTAGCTCTGAATACTTCTTCAAAGGGAAGTGACTTTTGTACCCTACATTTTATCCTTGTAATAAAGAGACTCTTCATTGACTTTGAGGCAACCCAATGCCCACAACTAATTTCTGATGTTTAGTAAATCTGAATAGTGTAATACAAGGTTTGAAATTTTATAAACTACATTTCAAATGGAAATAATTTGCATAGTCTTAGCATTCTCCTTTATTTCCCCATCTCCCTTATTAATATTGTGTTTAAAAGGTATACTGCTTTCTGTCTTCATAGTCTCCTGCAGGAGTGATTTTTACCATTCAGAACTAACGTTGGAAAGAGTACATATTTCTTACAAATTTCATATATTTTTCTAAGATTTTAGTCAACTTCTTATCGCTTATATAATAAAATTATTTCTCTATATGAAATTATTTTCTTGGGCTCAAAGTGAACTGTTGGTACCCATACTTCTGAGAAATTCATTCTTTCACAACTACAGTATCTGATGATGCCAAATGAAGAAAACACTCCTAATCTTTTCCTACTACATACTAGCCATGGTGTATGGATAAGAGCACTCTAAGTACCAGAATTCAGTCTCCAATTTCAGTTCTATTCATTGTTAGAAGTTTTAAGAATTGTTTTAATGAATATGGGTGTTTTGCCCGCATGTATATCTGTGTGCCACATGTATGCAGTGTCCTCAGAGGCCAGAAGAGTGTATTGGTTCTGCTAGAACTAGACTTACAGGTTGTGAGCTACCATGTAGATGCTGGAAACCAAACCCAGGTGCTCTATAAGAGCAGCCAGTGATCTTGAGTGCTAAGCTACTCAGCTCCACTGTTACAAGTTTTGGCTACACTAATCTAGTTTGAATCCTTCTGAACCAGGTTTATTAAGGTAATAATTAGCTTGAACTACTTACACTGCACTCAACCACTTAAACCAGCTTAATCTTCATCTCAGCCTTGCCCAAGGCACACCTAAAGAACAATCGTGCCCAAAATGAACTGTCTTCAAGAATAGCACACTGGTGTGAAAATGTATGTATGGTACAGGAAAAGGGCATGGGAATTATCCTTATTTTGTGAAGAATGTCTATAAAATCCCAAAGATCTCACAATTCTGAGATGAAAAGTCAAACTGAGAAAGTACATAGTAGGTAAATACAGAGATAGGGCCAGGGGAAGAAGAATTCAAAAAATGAAAAAATAAAATACACATGCAAGCTTGGCTGCTGAACACAGGGCATGGTTGCTCTGTGAGCAGTTATCTGGGGGTAGAAATTGAGCAAGAAAAGTTAGAGCATTACCCTTGAGTTCATGCTGGCTGCCATATAGAGGTATGTGGTGGTTTGATTGAAAATGGCTCCCATAGGCTCATAGGGAGTGGCACTACTAGGAGATGTGGCCTTGTTGGAGTAGGTGTGTTCTTGTTGAAGAAAGTGTGTCATTGGGGGTGGACTTTGAGGTTTCAAATGCTCATGCCAATCCCAGTGTCTCCCTTTCTCTTCCTCTTCCTTTGGAATTAGATGTAAAACTCTTGGCTCATTCTCCAGAACCATTTTGCCTGCATACCACCATGCTTCCCACCATGATGATAATGGACTAAACCTCTGAACCTGTAGGCCAGTCCCAATAAAATGTTTTTCTTTATAAGAGTTGCCATGGTGATGATGTCTCTTCACATTGGTTGAAACCCTAACTAAGAAAAAGTAGAAAGTCATCACAAAGTTGTATGGGGGAAAAAGTAAATGCTTCAAATGAGCACCTGTGCTTCCTGTCCCTTAAGCCAATTAGATACTGTATCTCTACAGCTTCTATAGCCAGGTATCCAGTCCTTAATATTCTTGTTTCTTCTTTAGTAAAGCCACACTCCAGTTCTGATGTACAGAACAAAGTCTGTGGGATGGTGGGAAGATCAGCCAACCTCACACACAGACCTGCTCTTAAGGAGTGCAAAAGAGGTAAGCTGTATAAATGAGATGAAAGGAATACATATATCTGGTCCTCCAATCTAGCATTTTCTGCCCAGCATAAGGTACTACCAGTAATATTAGAATAGTATAAAACTGCAAAGAATCATTTTTCTATATACAAGCAAAATTTGTTAATTACACAAAGCAAAGATGTTTGGGGCAATACTTATCACTTCTACAATCTCAGAAGAAGTGTCCCTTGTGCTGGTCATGGAAGAATCTTAAGTATGCAAACACCTCCACAAATTTCAGTAAGATTCCTCTGAAACAAAGACATGGTACAAAACAATGATAGTGTGTATGTTATACAGCCAAAGGCTTCTTGCATGAGCTATACTATTTAGCTAAGATGGACAATGTCCTATAACAGAGATTAATTGTCCCTCTTTGGTCACTTAACTTGTGATGAAAGAAAATTAAACATAAACACTAATAATATCACCCCTGAAAGTGCTCTTATGGAATACTACTTTAACTAGGCAAAGATGTGTTACATTTGTTTATGCTATATTTGTTTAACTATGTAAAGATGTGTTACATTAGTTTACACTGCATTTTTTTAACTATGTAAAGATGTGTTGCTGTTTCACCTTGCCTGCCTAAGGCATCTGATTGGTCTAAAAAAAGCTGAATAGCCAATAGCTAGGCAGTAGAGGAAGAGGCAGGGCTGGCGGGCAGAGAGAATAAGTAGGAGGAGGAATCTAGGCTTGGAAAGAAGAGAACAAGGGAGAGAGAGAAGGAGACATGTTGATGAATTTCTAAATGATATTATTAAATAAAAAACACAGAACCAAATATAGGAGTGAAAGCCTTAGATCAGGGAAATAGGAAAAGCCAACAGCCAACCTTATCTCACCAACTCTGCAGCTTCCAAATTCGAGTTACTTCCTGTCTAACCTGCACCTTTATTGCCTTGCTGTTCTACCTTCTCATTGGCTCTCTTAGCCCAGCTACCTCACTTCCTGTTTTCTTAGCTTCTAGAATTTCTAGTAATTCCTAGGCATCCTTCAGACTGTGACTTTAAAATCAGCTGGAACTATTCTGGTATAAACTCTTCCTAGTTTAAAATGTATAGCCAAAATAATTAAAATTTGCTAACCATTTAGGGATAGTTCTGTTTGTTGGTATCCTATTGTTCTATATTGAATCCACATTTTTAAAAGTATATATTTCACTTATTTATTTCTAGATGTATTTTGTATGTGTACATATGTGGGTGCACAAATGCCATGTGATGCATGTGGGGCATGAAGGACAACTTGTATCCACTTCGCTCAGCTCTAGGACCCCATCTAAAGCAAACCCATGCAGACAGTCTCTGTGAGTTCATCTGTCTGTCAGTCCCTTGTCTCAAGGCCTTGATTCCTCGGTGCCCTCCCTCCTCTCTGGCTCTTACACTCTTTCTGCCTCCTCTTCTGCAGAAAATCTTTCTGAATCATGACTTTTCTAATATGTCATTTGATAGGATAGTTACGACCCATCACCTCAAAGCATGTTTCTGGCACTATTCAAATATGCCATGTAACTTGGTTTAACACACTAGTCAAATGGGAATTAAGTCAGGTGAAATTTTATTCAAAAGTATTTCTTTAAATCAAATCATTCTGTCCATATTATTATCTAAAGTTGATAGAATGAAATGAACTGAATGTACTATAAGAAAAATCATATTCATTATTCTTATCAATGACATCAATTCAAGAAAATTTGTTTGTATTCAATTAGAAGGAAAACTATTTTGGTGAAACTATTTGTTTCTAAACTATTTGTAAACTATCTGTAGACTGGTCAAACCAGTCAGGGCCACTCACATTACACATTGGATAATGAAGGACGTGGCTTATTTTTAAGAATTTTCTGTATGAAAATTTTGGCATATAAATTGGTCCTGGCTGGCATAAGAGTAATTTAAATCAGATTTGCAAATGAAATGATTCTTATTTGGAAAATGTGAGCACATAGCTACATGTAAAATTTAGGGGATTTTCATTTTAAATATTTCTTTTTGTCCAAATAAACAAGTACAATAATACAAATATTTAAATACGTTATAACAAAGACTGTAGGGAGATGTAGAGTGTGGTAATCTCTGCCTGACTGGAAATAAGGGGTGAGATCATGTTAGGGAAAGTACAAGAAGAGACCTTCATGGTTCAAACCTCCCAGGCTTGCTGATAAAACCACTTACTTGGGAAGCAGGAATGCCTGTCAAGACTCGCAGCCAAGAATGGAGGCTGATGCTTGGGAACTGTCACCAGCCTCAGCCCAGATGGTCCATTTAACAACGGGGCTCTGCCATCATTATTATTCTAACCATTGTTATCACAAGTTCTTCATGTACACACCCTGTGCTACGACTTATCTTAGCTCATATTTGCTCTTTAATTCGAAGATTTTCTTTAATCTTTCAGTTTTCATTATCATCTCTAATCTTTTTATTTTATTAATTCTTGGCTTGTATTTTACTATGTTACGGTTCTTATTTTATACTCATTTATCTTTTATATTTTATTATAATATTTTGGTTATTTTTATCATCTGCTTTAAGATGTAACTTTTAAACATTACCTAATTCTATAAACAACAAGAAGGAACATTGGTTTATGGATGAATCAGAGATCAGACTGGCCAAACGATCTAAAAGATAACTTTTCTTGTGGGGTTTAAAATGTCCCTTCCAGACTGCAACAGTTAGTTCTTAAATCCCTCCCCCAGATAAATCATTTGATTGTGAAATAAATCTGACAGAGGGTATAGCTGACCCCATATTCTAGGTACGCAAGGTCAGTCTGCAGGACAAAAGTACATTCTTGACAGGGCATAACGCATCCCCTGTGGGTGGCACACAGGAGCAGCTGAATTACAAAGACCTTTTCCCCCCATGAACCTGCTGCTTCATTCACTGACACTAATGGAAATAACATGATTCTGTTCTAGAAGATGCCTGGTCTTTGGGAAACATTCTGGAAGTAATCTGCAGTTTGCTGGAAGGAAAGAGGTCATAATCACTGGTATCAGAAGAGAGAGACGGGTTACATCCATCAGGCTTGACACCCTCTGTAGTAAAGATATGTTTGTGCATTACTTATTTTTCTATTTAGATAACTGTCATATTATCTATAGCGACAAAATCAACTTAAAAAAGAAAGGGTTGATTCCAACTCACACTTCAAGTCTCTTTGGTCAGAACATTTTATCACAGCAACATGGAAGGAAACTAGTAACACACTTTCCATCCTTTGCCAGCCTGTATTGCAATCCAGGCTTGGCCATGGGTACCAGAATCCTGTAATTCTTTCCCAAACAAGAGCTGCGCGAGGTTCTTCTCTGAGCTTGTGCTTCTGGGGGCGAACGAAGCTTTAAGCTCTAGAGATCATCAAATACTAATTATTATAGGCACCACAGATGGAACTTGATGGGGGCGTGGCTTGGAAGTTGAAAAAAATGAGATCTGAGCCATCTATAACATAAGCAGTGTGCCGGGCGGCGGTGGCGCACGCCTTTAATCCCGGCACTCGGGAGGCAGGGACAGGCGGATCTCTGTGAGTTCGAGGCCAGCCTGGGCTACAGAGTGAGTTCCAGGACAGGCACAAAGCTACACAGAGAAATCCTATCGAAAAAAAAAAAAAAAAAAAACATAAGCAGTTCGAGTGAAAGCTTCCAACTTGTCATTCAGAGGGAGAGTCAACATATGCACAGCTTAATAAACCGTACATTTCCTACTAAATTAAACTATACTTTCACATTTAATAGTTGTTACTTGGGTTTTTATTCTATTTCATTGATGTATTTTTCTATATTCATATGGAAACCATATTAATTTCATAAAATCCACCCTCACTTTTTTCCAAACTATTACTAACTATATTTGAGACTTAATTTTCCCAATTTAAAAACAAAAATCACAGAGTACTTCAGTAAAGCAAATTTTTTGGTGTTCTAACAGGAATTTCATTGTATTTGTAAGTTTGTAAAACTACAACACTGATATGTCAGCAAAGATTCCCATTTAGGAACACAGTATGCATCCCACCAATTAAGATTAGCTATTCCCTGACTCTTTTTTTTTTTTTATTTGGTTTTTCGAGACAGGGTTTCTCTGTGTAGCTTTGCGCCTTTCCTGGAACTCACTTGGTAGCCCAGGCTGGCCTTGAACTCACAGAGATCCGCCTGGCTCTGCCTCCCGAGTGCTGGGATTTAAGGCGTGCGCCACCACCGCCCGGCCTCCCTGACTCTTGATAAGATTCTACGCAAGTGATTCTGAATCTTACCAATTAAATATACTGATAAGTGTTTTAAATTTTATCTCTAGTTAATGAAATGTTTTTCCAGTTCTACATTTTCACTGCTAACATAATGTATCCATTTTTATCAAGTAAATAATACAAATATACACAAGTAAACAAATATATACATTTACAACAAACACAAATAATACATATATATATCAATGTATACAAATATATACATGTAATACAAGTATATTACCCAGTAATATTTTTATATGATATAAATGAGAAAAAACAGAAGTTTTTACACTCTACACCAAAAACATTTTATTTTTAACACATTTTAATTAAAACATAATAATCACTTTCCCCCTTCCCTTTCCTCCATCAAGCCTCTCTGTGTACCCTGTCTCCAACCCCTCCCATGCCCCCCTACTCTCAAATTAACAGACTTTTTTTCTTGTACCGTATGTGTGTGCACATGCATATCCATACACATATGAATACAACCTACTGAGTCCATTCCTGTTGTTTGAATGTATACGGTTTGAGAGCTAACCACTTTGCATTGAGTAATCAATAAGGGCCTTATCCATTGGAAATGTTAATTCTGCCTCTCCCAGCAGTCATTATTAGCCTATCATTCTTTGTCTAGCAGTTGGATCTTTGAACGTTTTGGCCCTTACACACTGATATGTCCATTGGTATTTCCAATGTTCCTTTCTTATTTATGTAGTCATTTCTACAAGAGACTGTTCCACAGCAGACTTCCTGGTCCTCTGGCTCTTACAATCTTCCCAATCCCTCTTTCTGTGATGTTCCCTGAACCTTGGGTACAGGATCTGTGATGTGACTGAATCCACTGGATCTGGGCTCCCCAAGATCTGTTGATTTCTGCATTGTGTGTGGCTTTGGCTTCCTGTGATGGTCTTCATTTGCTGAAAAGAGAAGTGTTTTTGATGAGGGTGATAGTTATACTTATCTGTGGGTATAAGGATAAGACATAGAATGTAGTTAGGAAACATGCTGTTCTATCACTATAGTGGTAGTATATTTCCTTCTAAGAACCATGCCCTTACTAGTCCCCTGGTAATTGGCTAAGTTTCTAGTACAAGGCATGATTTCTGCCCTGTTCAGCAGTGTTAACTCCAGTTAGGAGACTCATATCAGAAAATATCCACAAGTCATGGAACTTCAGTTGAGCTTGCCACAGCCCCTGGGTGAGGGAAGACCCAGAGAAGTTTATGTGGACAATAGGAAGACTGCCTGATGAGAAGGTGGAGGATTCAGGAGTATCCCTCTAGCAGGGAGATCAGTGCTCAGAAGTCTTGAAAATACAAAGTTAAGTGCTCTGCCTGTACCAGTCAGTGATGTGGTTGTTGCCCACACTCCTGATGCACTTGGGATACACCATGGGGTACAGTCTAGGGTGTCTCTGGAAGTTGAGAGACTCTTCCCAGTTCACAGACTGCAAAGCTTGTTGTAGCCAGCAGAGAGATAGACAAGTGCCATTTTTAAGCTTACCTGGGGGACATCAGACATTTTTCCAGTACAGACTCCACACTATCGTAGAGCAAAGGAAAGACAAGAGTCTACCGATGCATCTGACCTCCCCACAGTACAGACAAAGGAAAGATAGGAGTCCACTGGTGCATATGACCTCCCCACAGAACAGACAAAGGAAGGACAGGAGTCCACAGGTGCATCTGACCCTTCCCACATAACAGGCTCCAATTTTTGAGGTTCTAGAAAGAAGACACCGTAACACTACTGCTTTTTATTTTTAATATGACTCCTATCTCCTTTTTAAAGTTGTGTTGAGTGTGACTTGCTCCCTTGGTAGCCCAGGCTGGCCTCGAACTCACAGAGATCCGCCTGGCTCTGCCTCCCGGGATTAAAGGCGTGCGCCACCAACGCCCGGCCTGATGTTTTGTCTTCTTAATACACTTAATTTGGTTGTCTCTGGCTGCATCCATCCTCCTGCACACAGTTAATTGCATTCTTTTTTATGGTGGAAAAAAAACTTCCAGTATTCATACACCACATTGATAGATACCTAGTTTGGGTCCAGAGCTTATGAACAGTGTTATAGTGAACATCTATATTCAATTCTGTCTGATTTGTTGACTTGCAATTTGGGGGTAAGGCTCCATGAGTATAATAGGTAGGCCAGATGGGAGATCTGTTTTTTGTCTTTGTTTTTAGAGCTGTTTGAGGAGCTTCCATAGTGATTTCCACAGTGGCTAAACTAGTTTACATTCTCGGAGCAATGGCATAAGGATTGCCTTCTGATCACATCCTCCCTCGTATTGAAAGCATTTTTTCCATACAGTATTTTCTGGTCAAAACTCTCATTATTTATTGATTCTATATTGATGCATAAAATTATAATGTGCACATTACATAAAAGTAGAATGAACTGTCCAGTGGAACAAAGAGGACTAACATGAGGAGAAGTGGGAATGGGGATCTGAAGCAAGCTTGGGAGAGTTCAAGGTACATCATATACTTGCATGAAAGTGTCCTTATGGATCCCAGTACAATGCCTGTTTAAAAATCCAGAAACAAAAAGAACACATTTAGAAGATCATACACCATGACTGAGGAGTGGGTTTCAGTTGTCTTTGTTTATTACCAGTCTTCCTCAATATGAAGTTTCTTGCAGTCCCTCAACAATTTCTCACTCAGTCTGATCTTTGCTGAAGTCTATTGCACATGGAACTCAAATATAACTTGGGATAGGTGTGATGGGTTAATAGACTCTCAAAAAATCTGCCTTTGTATGGACTTATTGACAGAAGTTGCTGCTCTCATTAGGATCAGGCAGAGCTTAGAGACAATTGCGGTGCAGCTCTGCTCTGCTTCACAAAGAACCATGGGCTGACTACCTTCACCTTTCATTTACTTACTACTAGTCTTGATCACAGAAATGGAACTTGATGTGAATTTAACAAAACCTGGCTGTTAATGCAGCTGCAAAAATCTTTATTTTAAAATGAACACGGGGAGCCAGGTTTTGGTTGCACATCCCTTTAATCCTAGCACTTGGGAGGAGGCAGAGACAGGCATATCTCTGTGAGTTCAAAGCCAGCCTGGTCTTCAGAACAAGTTCTAGGACAGCCAGGGCTGCACAGAGAAACCCTGTCTCAATAAACAACAACAAACAAAGAACACAAGGGCCAGAAGATGGGCAGGCTGCCTGCAGAGCTTCTCCATTCTCTGTTCCCCCAGACCCAGTCCTTAGGCTTGTCCCTAGTGCTGCATCAGGACACCAGCTTCAGCCTGCCTTCTCCCTTGTCCATAAGTCCTGTGGATCCCACAGACCATCACCTCCTGTCCCCCGACTCCCACTCATCACTGCATCCCAGCCTCCAACATCAGCAGGCATCCCCTGCGCACACCCCAGCTAAACAGGGCAGCAAAACAGGCAACACACAGCCATCACACTCTGTAAAAATCCAGAGAGGAAACAGAAACCAAAAAACAAACACCCACTCCACAAAGACGAGCCCAGAAATCACCACCTAGACCTACAATCACCCCAAGCCCAGATGTCTAGCCACCAGCACGAGAGCACAATACTAGCCAGGGTAATAGCCCTCCACTGCAGCCCAGTCATCCAATCACAGCAGGCCCTGAATATTCTAACATAGCTGAAGCACAAGAAAAAGACCTTAAAATCCACTTTTTGAAGATGATAGAGGTCCTTAAAGAAGTGGCCAAATCTCTTCAACAAAGCCAGGAAAACACAAGGCAAATATTTGGAGGAAATGAAGAAATCCCTCAAAGAAAATCAAGAAAAAACAAACAGTTGAATGCAATGAATAAAACTGGTCAAGACCTAAAAAAAGAAATATAAGCAGTAAAGAAAACACAAATTGATGGAATTCTGGAAATGGAAAATTCAGGAATTTGAACAAGAACTACAGAGGAAAGCCTCACCAACAGAATACAAGAGATAGAAGAGAGAATTTCAGGCATTAATGATGTATTTGTCCATACAAGAAATGGACAAATCATTCAAAGAAAATGTTAAATCTAAAAATTCCTAACACAAAACATCCAGGAAATCTGGTACACTATGAAAATACCAAACCTAAGAATAACAGGACTAGAAGAAGAAGAATCCCAGTTCAAAAGCCCAGGAAATATTTTCGGCATAGAAGAAACTTTCCCAGTCTAAAGAAGGAGACAACTATAGATATAGATATAGATATAGATATAGATATAGATATAGATATAGATATAGATATAGATATAGATGATATAGATGATATAGATGATATAGATGATATAGATATAGATGATATAGATATAGATATAAATATATAGATACAGATATGAATAAACAAATAGATTGGACCATAAAGGAAGTCCCTTGCCACATAATAATCAAAACACTAAACATACAGAACAAAGAAAAAAATTAAAAGCTGGCCGGGCGGTGGTGGCTTACGCCTTAATCCCAGCACTGAGAAGGCAGAGGCAGGTGGATCTCTGTGAGTTTGAGGCCAGCCTGGGCTACAGAGTGAGTTCCAAGAAAGGCGCAAAGCTACACAGAGAAACCCTGTCATGAAAAAAAATTAAAAGCTAAAAAGAAATAAGAAAATAATAGCAAGTAACATATAAAGGCAGACCTACTAGAATTACATCTGACTTCTCAATGGAGGCTCTAAAAGCCAGACTATTATACTCAGCAAAACTTTCAATCACCGAAGATGGAGATATTCCATGACAAAGCAAATTTAAACAATATCTACCTATAAATACAGGCCTACAGAAAGTGCTAGAAGGAAAATTCCAACCTAAGGAGGTTAACTACACCCATGGGAAAAAAAACACAAGAAAATAGAACATTACTTAGCTCTTTAAAAAATGACATCATGAAATTTGCAGGCAAGTGGAAGGAACTAGAAAAACATCATCCAGAGAAAGGTAATCCTGACTCAGAAAGACAAATACAGTATGTATTCACTTATAAGTGGATAATATCTGTTAAGTAGATGATAATCAAGCTACAATCCACAGACTCAGGTTAGGTAAAGAGGAGGGTTATGGTGGGGGCAATGGATCTCCTTTGGAAGGGCAGGTAGAACAGATTTTGTGGATGAATTGGGGGCAGTCAGGGATGGGAGCAAGAGTGATCAAGTGGGGTGATGGAATGGAGGGAGAGAATGCTGGAATTAGGAGTATTGAGGGAGTAATGTGGAAACCTAGTGCAATGGAAACTTCCTAGAATCTATGAGGGTGATCCTAATGGAGACTCGTACTATTTAGGGATATGGAGTAGGCACTGGCCATCTCTTGTAGCTAGGAAAGACTCCCAGTGGCAGGACTGGGTTACATTGGTGTTCACTTGAGTTGTTGACTGAGAGGATTCCATGGAGATTCCCAAACAACCCAGGCTGATGCTGGGACAAAGGATTGCTCTCCATAAACTGAGAGTGGGGTCTCATTGCTGAGGAACATCCACACAGCTCAATGAACATGAGAGGTCAAGCAGGTACCTCTATGGAACCTTCACTTATATGTTCCAGTCTCTTTGGTATGGGAAGATACTCTTCAGGCTACCGAAAGGCAAAAATGGACACCAACCAAGCCATAAAATGTTTGAGCTACATTACATCTTTCTTGTCTGCAAGATGTGCTGGGACAATGGTGGCATAGAACTTGTGGAAGTGGCTGACCAATATCTAATTTAGCTTAAGGCCCACTCCACAAGAGTGCCTGACACTGCCTGGATGGCCAGGAACCAGAGACTGAGTAGCCCAGAAACTTAGGATAGAATCAAACACAATTGTTTTTTTTTTTTAAAAAATCATTTCATTGATTCCTAATACTATTCTGCTACACTCATAGATCAGTGCCTTGTCTAGGTGTCATGAGAGAGGTTTCCTCCCACAGCAGATGGGAGCAGATACAGAGACCCACAGCCAGAGATGATGGAGAGAATAAAAATCTATATTAAGAGTTATTTGGGTCACTCCCCTCAGAGCTTGGGGAACCCAGGGGGAAAGGGAGAGGAAAGATTATAGGAGTCCAAGGAGAATAGGGCCCGTTGAATCAACTAAGCAGGCTGTGGGCTCACATAGACTGAAGTGGCGAGCACAGGACCTACGTGGGTCATGGGTCTACATCAGGCCTCTGTTTAGACGTTGTGGCTGTTAGCTTGGTGTTTTTGTGAGTCTCAACTGTGGGAGCAAGTGAGTCCTTGACTCTATTGCCTGCTCTTGGGACTCTTTTCTTCCTATTGGGTTGCCTTGTCCAGCCTCAGTCTGAGGGCTTTTGCCCTATCGTATTGTTTTGTTGTTGTTGTTTTGTTTTGTTTTGTTTTGTTGCAGGTTTGTTTTGTCATGTTTGATTGTTAACTCTTGGAGGACTGCTCTTTTCTGAAAGAGGAAGGAGGGAGAGTGGATGGGGGAGAGGGGAGGAGGAGGACCTGGGAGGAGTAGAGGGAGGGGAAACAGTAGTCACGATGTAATGTATGAGAGAAGAATTTATTGTCAAATAAGTAAATAAATAAATAAAATGAACACAAGAACAAGTCTAAAAAATTGAAATGCAAACAACAAATTATTAAAGATTATTTCAAATCCCCTTCACGAGTTAGGACCCAGGGTTTTAGGCAGGTTAGGCAATCATTTTACCAACTAAACTGTATCTCAGCACCTCCTTGGATTTTTGAACGATCTCTGTGCTGACTTCCATAGTGGCTGCACAAGTTTGCATTTGCACTGTCGGTGTCCAGGGGTTCCTCTTTCTCTGTATCCTGGCCAGTGTTTTTGTTGTTTGTCTTTTTGCTAGCTGTTCTGACTGATGGGGTAGAATCTCACTGTAGTTTCAATTTTCATGTTCCTGAAGATTAAGAATGTTGATCAGTTTCTCAAATGTTAACTAGCAACTTGTATTTTATCCTTAGAGACCTGACTATTCATTTCAGTAGCCCACTTATTGGTTGGATCATGTGTCACTGTAGTGATTAATCTTTTGAGTTCTTGATAGGTTCTAGACACTTATCTCTTGTTGGATGCAGAGTTGGTAAAGATTTTTTGCCATTCTGTAAGTTGTCTATACTCATTCTGCTGGTTGTTTCCTTGGCTGTCCCATTTGTCAGTTCTCAAAATTATTTTCTAATCTATGGAGTCCTTTCTGAAAGTCATCACCTAAGCCTATATCTTGAAGCATACCACCTATACTTTCTTCTAGTAGATTGCGAGTTCAGTACTTTCCTTTAGGTCCTTAATCTATTTTGAACTGACTTTTATAAAAGATAAGAGATTCAGCTCTGTGTATATATTTTAAAGACAATATTGTCTTTCAAACTTCAAATGGCTTGTAGCTATGTCCAAAATGTAACAATGTTTCCTTTTCTTGATAACTTGTGTGTTTGCAGATGTGTGGGTGGTGTGTGTATGCCAGAGCTCATGAGAAGTCAGAGGAGGACTTGGGAGAGTTGGTTCTCTCCTACTGTGTGGTATCCAGGGATAGAACTCAAGCTGTCAGTCTTTGTAGCAAGCATCTTTATACACTGAGCCATCTCACTATCCCTTGTAATAACTCTTAGGTACTAACAAAATTACCATTTGGTGATCTTTTAAACAGTAAAGACCAAAGGATTTCATAAAAATTATTGTAGAAGATAATGCTGAAAGAGTCTGTATAGGCAACCTGGAGAAGCTTTGCTTCCTATCTAATCACCAAATTCATTTTTTCTTTAATTTCATGGAGAAATCAAGTAGTTAAATATAGTTATAGAATCAAGACAAGCTAAATTGACACTAAATTGACTTCCTATTTTACTGTGCAGCTTAGATTCTTACAGAGGCTAGAGCCAACAGTGACTGCTACAGTTATTAACAGTGTGGTATATGACAGTAATGAGTAATAATCCCACTTTTTTTAAGATCATATGATAACCAAAGGGAATAGTGACACCCCTTTGTCAAACCTGAAAATAAAAGCACACAGGGGCTGGAAAGATGGATCAGCTGTCAAGATCAATGACTGTTCTTCCAGAGGACTCAGGTTCAATTCCCAGCAAGCACATGGTGGCTCATAACAGCCTAACTCCAGACACTACAAGCATACTACAAAAAGGGGTACACAAATAAATAAACTGAAAAGGTAAAGAAATGAGCCTTTCATCACCTGCAAAGAGATAGTATACCCATGATGTTGACAAAGAAGCCTGATTTGTTTCTAAATAAGAAAACAGAGCTGAGTAGTCAGTCACTAGGCTTTTAACTGCTGCTCTCTCTGAAGCATTCCAGGCACTCACTCACTGACAAAAGCACCAGCTTCACCTCCACAAAGCTTTTCTGTTTGTGTGGGGTATTTTCATGGTCAGATGCCCAATTAGTCTGCAATGGCTGAGATTTGAGAGACTCACGTGTCTCTTCCACTTAGCTTCTGCACCTCTAAATGGGCCAAAGCTCTTTAAAATTTAAAGAGCAAGCAGAGACATTAGTTGTACACAAAGGACACTACCATATTCTCTCACACAATGAATTTCAAATCAAAAGAAACATGATTATTCACAATGCAATTTTTCTTCTTCCCAGTAGAGCTGCATTGTTGACTGCCTTAAAATTGTGGTTCTGCATCAATTTCCATCTATTATTCCCCATGATGCACATCAAAGCCTGCTTTTTCATGACAGTTAGATCCTTCAAATATTTATAAACTGCTACCATGCTCTCAACTCTTTGCCTTTCTGCCTGATTCGTATTGTCACGGACACATGGATACAATAACACATGCGAGTAAACAACAAGGGATCAACTTGCCTGGTTTTTGCTGGATTTTTGATAGATTTAGAAACAGTTAAATCGTTAGTACTCTACCTATTTTTAACCATGAACTCTCACTATTAGTTCTTCATCCATGAAAATGTCGAGGGTCACATGCTCTAAGGCAGTTTGGCAGTTTTACAATATAAAGATACTGGGAGAGTGAGGTTTCAGGCCAGTAGACATGAACTACAAATGCACAGTAGCTTTCGTCAGAAATGGATGACAGGAATACCCACAGATGTTTAGAGTGTGGTCTCTTAAAATCTTGTATTTGAGTAATGATGGAAATAAACAAGTGACCATTCAACCAGGTTTTGTTGTTGTTGTTGTTTTGTTTTGTTTTTTGAAACAAGGTTTCTCTGTGTAGTTTTGCGCCTTTCCTGGAACTCGCTTGGTAGACCAGGCTGGCCTCAAACTCACAGAGATCCGCCTGCCTCTGCCTCCCAAGTGCTGGGATTAAAGGCGTGCGCCACCACTGCCTGGCTCTCAACCAAGTTTTAAAGGCTACATTTTTTATTGGTTACAACAACACTGTGCTATATTCTATAAATGTGTATGTGTGTGTGTGTGCTTTAAGTATATCATCAACCTCAAGACCCTGTGTGTTGGCTGAAATACTAATTAAAAATGCTGCTAGTTAAAATAATATCAATATGTTGACTTATATTACCCAACAAGTACATGATGCACAGTTTCAGAGTCAGGCAAATAATAGGGTTCATTTCAGAAGGAAATTCTAACTACAGTAGAACAATCGCTCCCCAGTGTCCACCCTCAAACCAGAGATACTGTGGTGAATACTTGCAACTCCAACACTTGGAAGGTCGAGGACAAAGTATAAAAATAAAAAAATTATATTATTATGAATTAACAAGTCTGAAATTAAAAATGTTACATGGACACATTTCAAATATAGACCCAAAATATATCCACCACTTCTTTGCAAACTTTTTCTTTAATCAGCTCATTAACCTGCACAGCTAATGATCAGAAAGGATAAAAAGTCATATGTTTTTTTTTTATGTACAGCTAAAATTCACTCACTTCTGGCATGCATATGGAATACAATACAGTTATGAACAGACAACCAGGCAAAGCTAAAGAAGTAAGAGTGTCAGTTACATTTTGGCCACGTAATCATAACAATTCTTCCAATTGTTATGATTACATGATTTCTATCCTTTTACATGTGTTAGAATTTTTTATAGCTCAAGATATGATCTATCTTGTCAATGTGGTAGCCATTCTTTAAAAAGAAAAAAAAAACCCTATCATCAACAGAGGAAAGGCCTTTGGAAAGCTCCAATAGCTAACTGTCATTTTTAAAAACTCTGATACAAGAGTGCCTTTCTTGACAAAAATAATACACATCTAAATCTTACAAGTCATATCTTACTGTTAGGGAGCTAGTTGTTCCCATCAGATCAGCAATGAAGCAAACATGTCATCTCTCACTGTATCTTCCAGTATGTTTTCTTTTCTTAATCTCACCTAATGAAATAGAAGAAAAGAAAACGTATACATATTGGGAAGGAAAAACTGTCTTTGATTTTAGGTGACATGATTGTCTATGCAGAAAACCTGGAAGAACAGACAAAAATTTCTTCTGAAACTAAGAAGTGTTCATAGAAAAGTTACAAAATATGGATTTTATATATAAGCTCACTGCCCAAGGACAGCTACAAAAACACAAGCCACCTAATCTTTGGCAAAGCAGCATCAACAATGATACCCTTTAAATTTAGCATTGATCAAAATGCATTATATAAAAGTATGAATTAATTAAAGTATTTAAAATGATCAAAAACTAGTGTTAAACTACTGAACACCCAATGTAAATAATGAGTTTAGATTAAGGTTTTACACCCTTCAAAATATTCCTTAAAGTAGACATAAACCCAAATGTAAAATGAAAATTAAAAAGCCCTACAAGATAGCGAGGAAACAACTTTGAGTCTGGAGGTGACTGGATACAAAAGCAAAGTCACCATCTATAAAAGGCAGATTGAATAAGCTTGAGTTCACTAAAATTAAATTTTTCTGTTCTGCAAAGGTAGCCTTAAGAAAATGAAAAGATAAGACACAGACTGGAAAAAATATTTGCAAAATTCCTTTCTAATAAAGGACTGGTATCTAAAATACATATGACAAGCTCATGTCAGCTTTCCGTTACTGCAACAATTATCTGAAGTAATTGTGTGGAAGACAAATTATTATGGCTTGCAGTTTTAAGGTTTCAGCACTTGGTATATTAGCTCCATTGCACTTAGCCTATGGTAAGACAAACATTTCATGCTGGAATGTGTGTAGAGGAGAAAGGCTTCTCACCTCATGGCAGCCAGGAAGGAAGGAGAAACACAAAGGAGCCAGAGTCGTGACCCCCCTTCCATAGGTAACCTATGAAAAGGGACCTGACTGACTTCCTTCCTTCCACTTTCTAAACAGTCCTACCAACTCCCAGTAGCATTGTAGGATAGGCACCAAGCCATTCCAGATCCCAACTGTAGCAATGCTTAAAACATAATGAGAAGACAAACATTAAGACATGGGCCAAATACTGTAACAAATATCTCATTAGAAAAGATGAACAGACAAATAAAAATAAAGCTGCCCACATCCTGTGCAGCAGCAGGAGAAACAAATTAAATCAATGAGATTCTGTTCCGTGCCTAGCTGATGAGCTGAGCAGTGAGAATAGAGAATGAAAGAAGCTTCCACACATCGCTAATGGGATGGGGAAAGATGCAAGTGTTTTGGAAGAGAAATTTGTGATTTCTTAGGAACCTGAGCTTGTCTTACTGCACAGTCCAGCAGTGACAGTCTTTGGTATTTGTCCAAAGGAGTTAACAACTGAAATGCACTATGATACTTACAAAAAAGTTTTCATAATTATACAAAATGTGAAAGCAAATAAAATATCTTTCACTAGTTGAATGGATAAGGAAACAGGCATATAGAGAGGAATATATTTTTCAGCTTTGAAAAATGAGCTATCAAACCATGAGATGACTTCCAATGTACATCACTAAGTGAAGGAAACCCGTTTTGATGGTATGAAGGGTGCATACTATGATTCAAGTCTGTGGCATTCTGAAAAAGACTAAACCATGAACATATTGAAAGTTAAGTTGCCGGGGCTTAGGGATAAGGGACCAATAGGTAGGTCACAAAAAAACTCTCAATTTTATTGTGATCCAAAAAATGCTTTTTAAAATGTTCTTAGAAAGAGATTATATTCTGATGGACCTTGATGGAATTGTCTTAGGTCAATCAGTTTTTCTACATTTTTACTACTTTTCATTTCACTTAGTATATCAATGACTGAAAAAAAGATGAAGAATTTAATGCAATATATTTATTCATATTCACTCCCACCCCAAGTACTTTTAAAAGAACATAAAGAATTTACCTGAATCTTTTTATTTTAAAATTTCTGGATCAAATGTGGGCCAGGGATATGCAGGGAGAAAGATTATATAGGGTATGAGGGATCTATGAAATGGTAAGTGAATGAAGGTAATCAGAATGTATTATATACTCACATGAAACTATCAGAAAACAAATTTAAATAATAAAAATGCATCACTCTAAAATCAAAAAGCTTAGAAATAAAATTTAACTTTCATTCAAAAGGAAGCTACTAATTCTGATTTCATATGGAAAACAACCCTAACATAAAATAAATGAACTGAATAAATTCTTACCCACTCGAAATTTTATTTGACATTGTAGTTTCCTTGCTTCAAATCTGATTTCCAGGAAAATGGCTTACATGTAACCCCACCCACTTTCTGTATAACTTGCTGTCCTATTTCTCTTTTGTGCTGTAACTTATTTCCTACGGTGTGGAACAAGGGTTGTCATTTTAATTGTATAGGTTGAGTTTTCCTCATATAAACATTCAATTTGCTGTTCTTCCATAAGCATAATCCCTCAACCCCTTTAGCAGCACCATGACTTTTAATTAATCTGTTTCTTCAGACGTGTCCAGGGTGACCAACAATCTCAAGGTAGAGAAAGTAGAGATGCTGGACCTACCACACAGGAAGAGTGATGGCTGAAGAGAGTCTTAATCAGGAGATGTGCTTCCAGCCCTTAAACATAAAGCATATTAAAAAATAACCATCTTGTCTAATGGCCCAGGAGTGTCACGGAGTAGTAGAGCACTGGCCTCACATACACCAGGCCCCACCTTTAAGCTCCAGACACATATAAGGGAGATGGTAAAAAGAAGAAACCTTGTCTATTTTTTCCACCATAGTGAGTAGTTTACTTTCATGTAGTAGAATAAGTTAGGAAGGAGGAACTGTGCATTAAGACTGAGTTTTTCTGGCTCATTGATTCCCAGTTGTCATGTCTGGTGAGTCATGTTGAGCAGTGGGGATGCAGAAGTCAGGCATGTTACTGCACTGGCTGACGGGGCAGCTGATCACAGTTATTCATTGCTGTTAGGTGCTGCTGAAGAGAGTCAAGATGCTCTGCCAAGCTATCCTTCCCCTGGAAAACTGTTCCCTAGTTCCTAAGGCTCTGACCTTGGGAATATTCTAGAAGGGACTGCTGTGAGACATGTGTTGTATTTGCCAAAATTTGGTTAGACACCTTCTAAGGAAAAGAAAGAAAGAGAGAAAAAAGAAAAAGAATTGTCAAAACAACTCAAAAAATTAAGTAGATGATAGACCTTTGTATAACTCAGAAGACAGTTATGCAGTAGTCCATTAACCTGACTTACCAGTTTCCTCCAAACAAGTTCACAGATGTTTGAATCATAAAATCTTTACCATTTTCACCACAATTCCTAAACTTTGGTCACAGAGAGAAAACATCTCCTCGGGTTCTGGATCACTTAGCATTCTATGTCCACACCTACTCTCCCTGTGTGCCATTCTAAACTTGAAAAGTCTTCCTTTGTTTCTACAAAACAAGCAAATGTGATAAGAAGTCAAGGGAATATATTTTGTGAAAAGGTTTCTAGAATGGAAAATAGGGCTAATTTATTTTTAATGTTCCAGTTATAAGATCAACTTAAACTAAATAACATGTGTCATCCAACTTAAAAATGCCGTCAGTTACATCAACACAAGGAACTGTCCTGGCCCTCCTCTTTCTCCCATAATCCATTCTATCTATTCTACTATCTCTCTTCTCCCTCTCTGAAGAATTAATGGGCTTTCCCATTCTCTGTGGAAGATGGTTATTGTCTGCCTTTTTTTTTTCTAAATCTGAGTACCAGGCAATATCAAAATCTGTGCATCCAACCTTTTATTCAAAGATCTCTAAAGTAATACCATTGTTTTTAGGGAGGTTTCTGATATCAGCTGCTACATGAACATAAATTATTTTATTCCTAATATCCTATTACAGGACATGAAAATATTACTCCGTGTCTTTGAATATCTGCCACAGATGGAGCACTGTGCACAGACCATTGTGGTACCACTGTGATTGTAAGTTCATCTACCATACTAATAAAAATACCAATCATCTCTTCCTGGGGTCTGGTAGCATGATAAAAACGATGCAATTGAAAACTAAAAAGTAGTGATGCTAAGTCTCTAAAAATCAAATATGGTTCAATATTTCTGGGGTATAGCATTTTTATAAAAGTTACACTTTTACCACTCATTTTTCTTTCCATTATAAATGACTTGAACTTCCTCTGTTCATTTGGTAACCAATTAATGAAATATTGTCATGTATATACATGAAATATACCAATTTAATTTTTTATTTTATTTTTCTGTGATTGTGTATGATGTGTGTGGGGGGTGTGCACATGCCATGGGGCATCTGTGAAAGAGGACAACTTTATTGAGTTTGTCCCATCTTTCTATCATTTATATAGATTCCAAGATCAAACTCAGATTTGATCCTTTCCCTGCAGAGCTATCACACTGGCCTCTAAATATACTGATTCTTTGTAGTGTTGTGGTTTTGTAATGATGGGGTTTGTGCATGACAAGCAAGCACTCTACCACTGGCCCACATCCACAAAATGAATTAATTTTTAAAATAAATTCAGTGGCTATGTCCATTGAAATACACCATTTTCAAGAAAACAACATAATAAGGGAGGTTTTTGTTATTTTTCCCCCTGTAATATTCTCCAGAGAAAGGACCAAGTTTAGCCAAGCTTAAATAGTGACATGTGTACACTCTTCCTCCCTCTTTACGTGCATCTTTATTCATTTCTGCCCCAACTACCACCAACCAATGAAAACAAAGTTTAGTTCCACTCTTTTAACAAGCATCTGTCAAATATACCCTCTACTGGGGAGTAAGAATTCAAAGGTTTTAGTTGAGAAGAGAACTATACAAAGAAGTAGAAGAAATAATATTTAATTTTGGGGGGGAAAGCATTTATAAAGTTACCAGAAAAATCAAGAGTCATGTATGTACATACATGTCACATGATTGTGACAAATCAAAATGTCACCAGGGGAAGATTAATTACATGTACAGACTTACTACAAAACATTTATAACTCTGGGCTAGGGATATGGCTGTCTTAGTAAAGTGGGGAACCTCAGTTTGATTCCCAGCAAACACATAAAATGTGGGGTGTGAGTAACCATCTATAATCTCAGAACAGGGGAGATGAAGACAGGAGAATCCCCAGTCAGCCAGCTTAGCCAATCAGTGAGCTCCACATTCAGTGAGAGACTAGCCAATCAGTGAGCTCCACGTTCAGTGAGAGACTAGCCAATCAGTGAGCTCCACATTCAGTGAGAGACTAGCCAATCAGTGCGCTCCATGTTCAGGAAAGCCTCTGTCACAAATAAAAATAAGGTGAACAACAACTGAGGAAAATAGCCAACATCATCCTCTAGCATCCACATATATGCACACACAAGGGGACACATGTGAAAACATGTATACACACGTGAAAACATATACATGCATGAAGACATGTACACATATACTATATCTAACTTGTAAAGGCTATGTCAAAGTACATTCAGTGTGGAGTGAAGTTTGACCCATCAATGAAGTCTTGGCATATGTGTGTGAATCCATAGTTACTTGTATGTGACTTCTATACTGAACTAGCACATTTCATACCACAATTGTCTCTTAGGATCCTCTAGGATCAGATGAAAACATTCAGGGTTTCCCTTTGAAAAGAAACAGTCACATGGCCACTTTAAGACAAATACAACCTCAACTTAGTCATTAGAATTTCTTCTCCAATAATCACAATTTTGATTGGAAGCTTCCTTACTGTTGGCTTGCTTTCCCGATGCCAGGAGACGCTATACAGGATGCTGAGGAAGAAAGGTCATCATCATTCTTGTCCTGAGTGGATGCTTTATACTATAATATTGACCTGCCAGGCAAGACATGCCCACTAGTGACGCAGTGACGTGACTGTCAAAGCAGTAACCAGTGGCTCTGACAGGAATTGAGGTCTATCCCGTGGGAGGAATTCATGCCCGGTACTGCAAATGTCAAAAGCCATGGCTGAGGAAGCCACAGCCTCTAGCACATAACCTACTACTGCTGAGTTGCTAGATGGACATGTTGTAAACTTGCCTTCTAAAATATTTATGTTTATACCCATCAATTAACTAGTTAAGCTACTCTCAATCTTGTGCAGAGAAGCTTCTTTCTGCAGTGTACAATGATTAATTCAGACTCTGAAGGTTGGGCCTGTCTGTAGTCTACTGTGTGTAGGAGAGAGGTCTTGGAGGCTGCACCATCAAAACTTTTTAAAACTGGGTTTAACATCAAGTTATCCTTTCCCCACAGCCTCAGTGTGCATCTCAAGATCTTCTGGCTTGGTTTTTGCTGTGGGCAGTTACTATAAGGCTTCACATCCACTGTCTTGATTGGGTTTTAAAGCAGATTCCCAACATTCTACTGTGGGCTGCAAATAGTCTAGAAGACCTACTCAACCTGCAGAGTGCTATGTTTTTTCTCTGAGAGTAAATAATTCTGTTCCAAGTAGTAGTTTTATAAATTCTCCATCTTCCCAAAGCTAAGATCAACTGTGTTTATGCTTCTGTTTCCCCTCCCTTTCCCCGACTTCTCTTGCTCCTCCATGTTCCTGTGTTCCTGTCCCACCTTAAAGTGCAGTTGGCTCAAAGATGTCAGGTTGGAAGATTCCCTAGGTGGTAATAGACATATTTACACCACAGAAATCAAATGACAAAGGCAAGGGTGAGAGAATGATTGCTTCTCTCCTCTCCCCTCCCCTGTCCTCTTTCTCTCTTCTCACTGTGTGTGTGTGTGTGTGTGTGTGTGTGTGTGTGTGTGTGTGTATGTGTGTGTGTATGTCAGAATTCTGTTTTCAGCACAATACACACTCCATGACAAATGCGGACATATCTCTTCCCCCTGCAAACTAAATTATAAAAGTACAGGAAAATACTGACATTGCCTCTTATTGGCTCCATTACCCACGCACCAGTCAGCATTCTCAGCCTTCTGTGTGTAGATCACAGGAAACTCAATGAAGCCTCCCATGTGCTCTGGAAGCCTGCTCGCAGTCAGAATTGGTCAGGAAGTGCAGGTGCCCACTGTCCACAGGGATATAGTTCACAGCATGGCTTTCTCCGAAATCCTCTCCTGGTCTTCTCTTCCATACTATCTGCTGCCTCGATGAATCTGCCAACCAGTGGAGAGCCCTGAGTTCTGGAGCCAGACTGGTGGATTCTGCACTGGGAAGCAGAGCTCTGAAGCCAGACTGGTGAATTCTGCACTGGCAATCAGTCTTAGGAAATGTCTTCTATCTCAGTATCTTGTTAAAAGCTCAATTTTAACATTCTGTTTCATAAAGTAAGCATGCATGAAAAGCAGGAAGCAAGCTCAACACACACTCTGTTTGGAAACACTCCTAGAAATAAAATCAAGGGAAAGATATGTCATATTTTGACATTACAGTTGGTGCTGACTGTTTATTTTTAGTGTGTAAAAATATTTATTCTTAAAGATTTTTAAGATAAAATACCAATAAAATTGTGGCTGGCTTGTACCTTTGGAGTCCATATATTGCTGCAAGTTCTGAGGAGACTGTGGTGAGGCAGGGGTGTTGCTATGCAATCATCTATGTGTCACGAAAGGCAATGCCATGGGCTAAAACATTTAATTTAAAAGGGAAACATGACCTTAACTAAATGCTATGTGACTCGGTATGATAGACTGCTGTGGATTGTGTTAATTGTTAATAATAAAGCTGATTGGCCGATATTTGGGCAGGAAGAGATTGAGTGCAAGAAGAGCCAGAGTAGGAGAAATCTGGGAAGAGAAAAGGTTGAGTCAGGAGTTGCCAGCCAGACACAGAGGAAGCAAGTTGAAAATGCCATACTGGGAAAAGGTACAATGCCATGTGACTAAACACAGATAAGAATTATGGGTTAAATTAAGTGTAAGGGCTAGTTAGTAATAAGCCTGAGCTACCAGCCAAACATTTATAAGTAATATTAAGCTTCTGAGTGGTTATTTGGGAACTTGCAGAAGGGAGAGAACCATCCATTTATACAAGATTGAGCCATGCTTCTTATAATAATGTACAGAAGAGTATCTTGGATTGGAGGTCATATTAAAATGTAGTTGCCAATTCATAATCTAAAGGAAAATGAGTTAAAGTCACAGATGTCCATGCTAATTCTCAGGGTCTTCTGAGGAATGAAACACTAAAGAACACACACACACACACACACACACACACACACACACACACCTGTGTACATGTACCTCTCTATATATACTTACATACACACCCTGAGAGATTTATAAATAGTTAAAACTATGCTGTGAGTTAGGCATTACTTTCACTTATCAGCAAAACCCCTTAAGTTGAATTGAAAAGACAGCTGTTTTGTCCTCCCTAAAGCCATGTCTGAATATATGCTATCTAGTAAGACAGACCTTTAAAATATATTCACTTGCTTTATTTCACTTATACTGGATTTGTAGACAATGTAAGCCAAAAGATGCAGATGCTAAGCCCCAAATGAAGGTGGGTGTGGGTGGGTGTGATTCCTGTGTGCTTCCCCCCTAGCAAGGGGGCATAAATAACCTCAGCCTGAAATTTTTAATTTGAAAAGATAACAATCTCTGATTCTCTGGTAACACAAAAATATCTTACTATTTCAAACTCATTAAATATAAAAGTACTGGTTAAATGATCCTTTCAATATTGTGCTGGCTAGTTATATGTCAACTCGACACAAGCTTGAGTCATCTGAAAGGAGGGAAACTCAACTCAGAAAATGCCTCCATAAGATCCAGCAGTAAGGCACTTTCTTAATCAGTGATTGATGTTCGAGAGCCCAACCCATTATGGGTGGTGCCACTCTGGACTGGTGGTCCTGGGTTCTATAAGAAAGCAGGCTGAGCAGGTAAGATGAGCAAGCCAGTAAGCAGCACCCCTCCACAGCCCCTGCTTCCAGGTCCCTTCCCTGCTTGAGTCCTGCCCTCACTGCTTTTGATAATGAACTATATATGGACCCTGAGTGAAATAAACCCTTTCCTCCCCAAGTTGCTTCTGGTCACGGTGTTTTATCACAGCAATAGAGACCCTAAGGAGCATGCAGTGTTTATAGTCGTTGTTTGCAGTCCTTGCTATATGGACTCAGTCCCTTGATGGTTCCCTTTAAGATGGTTTAAAAACACTAAGTGACAGAAGGAAGACAAAGGGACATGAGTCAGATGCTAACAAAAACAACCAAGCAGCGAGCTGGCCCCAGATAATTTCCTGAAACCAGTATGAGAAGAAGTAAGTTATGTGAAAGGAAAACACCAGCAAGTCCTTTTGTGAAACAGAAAAATTTCCAAACTAAATATCCATTTCTGAGCCCGAGGCAACAAATAAATGAAAGATAAGAAAAATCCAGTCTAAATTCTTTTTTCAGTTTTGGTTTTTAGATTTGCAATATGATTGAGAAACAAAATAAATGAAAAGCCAATTCCCACTTTAGAACTCATGGCAGCACAACCTCCCCCAGAGACTCTGGTGGGCCACATGTTCTCATCCCCTGAGCCTGCATTCTGAATTATCTCCTTGGAAATGGAGCTTTTAATTAAGAATCTTTTCCTGCGAAATATTATCTGAAGACCCACAGCAAATACACAAAGTATTTGATTCTATCACCAGCTGCTAATAATCATTTTGATGAAAGGAAATCCTGACTCCTGCTTTCAAATTTCTTTTACTGAAAATACATTTTTTTCATATAATATATTTATTATTGTTTCCCCTCTCCCAGCTGCCCTCTGGTCCTCCCCATATCCCCTGCCATGCAAATCCCAAATCCAATCCGTACCCTGTCTTTCTCTCTCTCATTAGAATACAAATAGGCATCTGAAGAAAAAAAACAATAATAATAATAAATAAAACAAGATAAAAGCCACAAACTGGAACAGGACAAAACAGATGGGGGGGGGGCAGAGAAAAGCACAAGAAACACATGAAGACACCAAGACACACCTGCTCACACACAGAGAAAACCAGTAAAAATTCCCAGAAACTATAGTATACAAGCAAAAGATCTGGAAAGGGAAAACAAACAAACAAATAAACAAAAGCCCAGACAAACTACAGTGAGGCAAAAAAAAAAAAAAACTCTCCAAAAACATCATTTTGTGTTGGCCACATACTGCTGGGCCTGGGGTCTGTTTGTAAAAGTGTGGTTTGTATAACCAGTGAGACTCACTGGGAGAGAACTAATTTTTCCTTGGTGAAGAGTTATCAATTGGAGATGGTTTCTGGGTTAGGAATGGGGGCTTGTGTCCACTCCCCCTCTCAGCACTGGACCCCATCTGGCTTAGACCTGCACAGGCCCTGTGCATGCTGCCTCAGTCTCTGTGAGTTCACGTGTAAGTCAATCCTGTTGTGTCTAGACAGCCTTGTTTCAGTGATGCTTTCCACCCTCACTGGCTCTTACAATCTTTCTGCCTCCTCTCCTGCAGGGTTCCCTGGGCCCTGAGGGGAGGAATTAGCTAGGGTATAAAGGCTTAAAAAAAAAAAAAGCAAAATTATCTAAAATGGATAGCATTCTCCCATTTAGTAACTTGCATTAGTGTCCACAATCTCCAATATTTAGAATATTTCCAGGAGTTTCCACTAACTACATACAATTTAAAGCAGATCCTGAAGTTTGCAAAAACTGGAAATGAGTTATAGTATATTCTTCCCAGAAAATCTAAAACCATTAACTGAAAACTTCAGAGATTTCACAAATTCAGTAAGTCAATAGATATAAGACAAAATAGAAAGATCAACTGTTTCTCACCATGTCACAGTAGCTATTCCAAAAAAAGAAGAGGAAAAAGAAAAAAATCTGTGTCAAATGACTATTAAAGAAAATCTTTCCAGAGTTTAGTCACATAGGCACCAGCTTCAGTAAAATATCCTATCCTGATGAAATGGCAGTTGGGAGCTGAGACCGAACCTGAGAGCTCACACCTCAAACTGCAAGCAAGAAACACAACAAACTGGGAGTGGCGTGGGGCTTTGAAACCTCTAATCCCAGCCTCAGTGACCGTGACACACCTCCTTCACCAGGGTCATACCTCCTAAGCCAACTGGAAGAGCACATGGTCCAACCCGGACCATGTGTTCAGATGCTGGGATGATGCGAACAGCTCATTGTAACAAGCACAGTTGGATGTTGCTTTCTTGTGGTATTTGGCTTTCATTTTGAGGCAAGGTCTCAGGTAGCCCAGACTGGCCTTGAACTGCTCAGTCCTGAGGCTTCCATCTCCCACGTGTCACAGTCATTTACCACCACCCCAGGCATCCAGACACCGAGTTTAAAGATGTAAAGATTTAAAATTTTCCCACATAAAAATTTTTGCAAGACAAATTAAAGAATATAAACTGAGCATTCACAATAAAAATGACAACACTCTGTCCTTTTTCTTCATGACTGCTGAAAGCTGGTTTAGAAGTTGACTATCCAGTGAAAACTATAGTTTTACAATGAAAGCAAGTCTCACACAAAACCCTCCCACAGTTCAAGTGATTCATACTAAACAAGTCTTCATTAACAACAGGCAAAAGGTAACCTGTACTTTAAGATCCCCAAAATGCCAGCTCTGTCCTTTGAATTGGTCACACAGCCCTTGCTACATAACAGACAGACTGAGAAGGCCAGAACAGCCTTCCAGCAGCAGAGCCTAATATCTGAATAGCAAACTTTGAGCAACTTGGAACGTATTCTTTCATATATTAACCAAAGCCTGGCCTGGCCACAGCACTCTTTAGTGATCAATTCATGGGCACTAGTTTAGAGACAAAGAGCATGGGCCTTGCGGCTTTCTTCATGCACACATAAATGTGTAGTATCAGTAACATTTTTATGAAAATACTTTTTACAGAAAACATTTGACTCCACTAAGCAACAAAATTATGCTATTCAGGTGCAAAATTACAGTAAACATCTTCTAATCATGTTCTGCTGATTCCCACATTGACTGCTCACTGAGGCACCGTAAACAGAAGCTCTTGAATTAGCCATCTACAGAAATTCCTAATCAGATCAAACTGGCTTCTTCGGGGCCTTGGTATTGTTGCTTACACTTGGCTATTGCTCATTTTAAACTAACTCAGTACTCTACACAAAGGTAATTTCAGACATCTGGCACCAGATTTGTTCTCTCCCTTCCATATGGTCCATCTTCCATGCAGTACACAAGGGTTGGAAACAGCCGTAAGTTCTGGATACTTCTGGCAGGATCCACAGTGGTGGTTGCATTCAGTTCAAATCTATCCACATTAATTTTGCAATGTCAGAGCAAATAAATTCTCCCAGCCTAAAGGATATCTACAGTCAGTACAGAATGACAATGATTTCCTTATAAAAATGTCTTACATACTCTTCTAACAAAGATAATTCTGCACTTAAGTATTGGGTGAGATTCTAGCTTTTCACTATCTAAGCTTTTTTTCAATAGCTTACCTCATTGCCATCAGAACCAAACAGTAAAGAGCAAAGGCTTTGGCAAGGTACTCTGCATTGTTTACCATGCCACAGCTATTTGGCAATGATGCCTGCCCATCCCCCCATGGGCCTCAGGCAGCTGTGCATCTGCCAGCTGCCTGCAGTGGAGAGAGGACTTGTACTTCAAAGGTCTCAGCGCGGCTCATAAAAGATCAGGGGGATTGACCCATGCCAAGAGGAAGACTGTATATTTGGCAAGTATGTTTGGATATGATGATGAGATAATCCACAGAAACTCAGGATTAACTGGGAGGAAGTCTGGATTTAATAGAACTACAGTAGGCTAAAAATAAATGTTAAAAAAAAAAAAATCCTGCAAATCCCCAAAGGAAAACACTTAGTGAGTTTGGTCCTTCATAGAGATGGAAAAGGACGAAGTGGAGTATCATTCTGGATACAAGAAATTAAATTGAAGAGATAAGAAATGTTCAAAGATCCAGAGAATTAAAAAAAATCAAGAAATGAGAGAAAGACAGCAAGCATGAAAAAGCAGTAACCAGCCAGGTGCTGAGCAGCTGAGGCCACTAGGAAGGGAAGCTTGAGAGGTGAAAGGAAGCCAGGGGGTTCAGGAAGCTCCAAGCAGACGCCAGTCACAAACTAATCAAATGCTAGTTCCCAAGCATTTGAAAGAGGACAAAACTGAACTTGGTGTCAAAGATTAACGAGACACCCCAAGTCTAGCAATGCAATGTCAAGCCCCAATTATACCTGCAGACCAGAGCTTTTGCAGTCCCTAAACACCAAAGCCGTCCCCGCAAGTGACCCCTTTTGAATACTGAGAGAAAACTGAAAACAGAAAACTGTTGTCAGATTTTACATATACCTTAATTTGCAAAAAATTGTTGGGAGCATTGCAATTTGAGAATAGAATTTAGAAGAAAATTAAAGAACTCTAGCAAAAAAAAAAAAAAAAAAAAAAAAAAACAACAACAAGGTAGAGTTTTTAAACAAAACCAAAATGAAAAGCATGCACATTAATGCTCATAGGAATAGTTCTCAATTCTTTTAGTATGAAATTACTTTTTCTATCATTGCATTTTTATACACTACCCCAAACTAAAATCTCTGAAAGACCTTTCACAGTTAGACTTGCTCAAGTATTCATCAATTAAATATACAAACAATAAACCAGAATGAATTCAGCTAACTGAAACTGTATTTGATGAAGCAGAAGTAACGTTCATATGAAAAAGTGATGGGGTGGAGGGGCTGCCTCCAGGGATAGAGTGCCCGTTGAACAAGCATGAGAAGCTGAGGTCAGATCTCCAGCAGCCCTGGAGGAGCTGAGTTTTAAGATTATTTCAACTTGACTCTTGTGTGTCTGGTTTTACCTATTTCTGCTAGGCTGCCTGGAAGAGCATGCCTTCTGCCTGTGCTTTTAAAAGACTTTCCTGTAGCTATATAAATCTTTTCTTCCAATGGTGTTTTAATTCTGAAGGGAAAAATGTTGTTTAAACATCTTTCCATTAGCCTTTACAAACATTGATGAGGGAGGAGGGAAGGGAAGAGCCCAAGGAGCTGAGAGTGTCACCACAGAGACACTCCCCAACCTACTTCTAACATCTCAGCCAAATCCAGTCCACGCTGACCTTCCAGAGCAGCGGTGAATGGTAAATCACCAAGGAATAGCTCACATCTATGGAAGGGTTTGGAGCACAGGTCTGCAGATGGAGCACATTGCATAGGAAAGCCTACTCCCACTTCCTTGTTCTAAAACCTCACCAGCTTTCCATAGTACTCTACACTGGAGGCCACTGGAGTCAACTGTATAATGATAGGGCTGCCTGGATCTGCATGTGATTGCTCCCTATCATTTGGGAAGGGAGGTGATTGCCTAAGTCATTTGTACTTACAGTACTATGTTTGTGTTTCAAAGCTTTAGACTTCTGAGTATAATCAGATTCTGAACAAAAAGAGCTCATGGAAAATCAAAGAATTATTTAAATCCAGTTCCTATAAAAATTTCAATACAGAAATATACAAATCTCTGCAAATAGGTTATTTGAAAATATATTCTAAATATAGAATTCTAATATTCTATTTTAGAATTCTCCTAAAAAAAAATGTTTTCAAGACAGGGTTTCTCTGTGTAGTACTGGCTGTCCTAGAACTCACGCAATAGACCAGACTGGCCTCAAACTCACAAAAGATGCTGGGATTACAGGCATGTGCCACCATCGCCCAGCCCTCCTCCCAAATTTAAGGTGATGTATTTCTACTCGTTAATAGACTGTAGAATGGACAATGGTCCTCTGCAGACAGACAAATAAAAAAGACATTATTCCTCTTCACATCCTGGCATATCGTTTGTTTGCCAGACATTCTCTTTACCACTATAAATAGAAAAAAGAGAGATATTGATTACCATTTAATGCTTGAATTAATCATCCCCTTCCAGGAAGGAAATTCAAACTCAATTCATGATATCCAACAAATAATCCATCTCACCAAGACATAATTTACAAACCAAAAGATGATACTTCTGGAATATACAATTCAATGTTTTTTGATATTTCACAAACTTATAAGCATCAACTCTTTTCATCACCCATAAAGCTAAAGTTTTAGTCAAGTCATAATACACAAGCCTTTAGGGTGAAGAGATGGGTTAGTAGATAAAAGTGTTTGCCATGCAAGCAAGGGCATCAGAGTTCAAACCCCAGAACTCATATAAAAGCCAAGTATGGCTGTGTGTGCCTGTAACTCCATTGTGGGCACAGCCAGGGAGATCATGGGAACTCACTGGCTAGCCAACTTAGCTGAAATGACAACCTTCCCAATTCAGAAATAGATTCTATTTCAAAGCAGTAAAGGGGAGAGAACAGAGGAAACCATCAAAAGTCATACTCTGGCCTGTACGCAGCACATGGATGTACACACCTGTACCCCAGGGTGGATGCAAGCCTCCCCCTACACACACAATGAATAAAAAGATCTTCCTCTCAATTGCTAGCAAGTGCTCATCTATTGGCTGTTCATTTAAACTAGATGGAGTCTGCTGGGATGTTCCAGTCTTTTGTACTGGCTTTCTGTTTCCTTTAATATGGTGTGTTCAACTTGTGGTTATTAGGTTGTGTGGTAGTTTGAATGAAAATGGACCTCATAGGGCATAGGGAGTGATACCATTAGGAGTTGTAGTCTTGTTGGAAGAAGTGTGTCACTTGGGGGTGAGAGGGTCTCTGAGGTTTCAGAAACTCACAGCAGGCCCAGTGTCACTCTCTCTCTTCCTTCTGCCTGCCATTCCAGATGTAGAATTATTGGCTTCTCCAGCATCATGTCTGCCTGCATGCCACCATGCTTCCCACCATGATAATAGATTAAACCTCTGAACCTGTAAGCCAGCCTCAATTAAATGTTTTCCTTTATAAGAGTTGCTATGGTCATGGTATCTCTTCACAGAAATAGAAACCTTACCTAAGATAGAACTTGGTACTGGGAGTGGGATATTGTTGTGATAGGCTTTACCATGCTTTTGTTTGGAGGAATATGAAACACTTTGGGACTTTGGATGGGAAAAACAATTAGACATTTTAAGCCAGGCTTAATGGGCAATACTTGTAGGAACATGGAAGACAGTGGTACTGAGGGTGATTTGAACTGTGGGGGCCTGGCTCAAGAGGTTTCACAGGAGAAGAATATTAATGTGTAGCCTAGAGATTGTTTTTATGATATTTTGATGAAGAATGTGGTTGCTTTCTGCCCTTGTCCAACAAATCTTCCCGAGGCTTAAGTGAAGAGTTATAGATAGATAGCTCTTACAGAGGACATTTCCAGATGAACTAGCTTTGACTGTGTTGTGTAGCTATTAGTGGCCAGATTCATGCATATCTGTAATGAAAAGAAGCAAAGTTGAACAAGGAAATGTAACTGAAGAGTTTTCTCTCCGGGTCCCACCAAGCCCAGGCAGTCTGACAGCCCACTTATAAAATAAACACACAGACGCTTATATTATTTAAACTGTTTGGCCTAATGGCTCAGGCTTCTAGCTATCTAGTTCTTACATCTTAAATTAATCCATTTCTATAAATCTATACCTTGCCACATGGCTCATGGCTTACTGACATCTTCACATGCTGCTTGTCATGGCAGCGGCTGGCAGTGTCTCCCTCTGCTTTCCTGTTCTCTCAATTCTCCTCTCTGTTAGTCCCGCCTATACTTCCTGCCTGGCTACTGGACAATCAGTGTTTTATTTATTGACCAATCAGAGCAACACATTTGACATACAGACCATCCCACAGCAAGGAAAAAATACAAAATGTATAGTTTGAGGAGGAAAAGGGCACCATGAAGTGTAAACATCAAAGAAAATCAGATGCTAAGTAGAATAAAGGGAGTGATGACCTCAGAGAAAGATCCCACCCAGGTAAGCTTTCAAATTGTGAAAAGGAATTAAAGAAAAGCATAGGAGCAGGTGTGGTGGTGCACATCTTTAATGCCAGTACTCAGAAGGCAAAGAATGGTGGATCTCTGAGTTCAAGGCCAACCTAGTCTACAGAGAGAGTTACATGACAGCCAAGCTTAGGCAGTGAAGGAAACCATCAGAACAAAAAGCTGGTGAAAATGGTATTTGGATGATGTGGCCATGTTCCAGCCCCAGCAAGCAGCAGAACTTGGCAGCTTCAGCCACATGATTCTGGTTTTAGAGTCAAAGACAGAAGAAAGGGGTTATGGGTTCTCCTTCCATGACTAAGGAAAGCCACTGAGGCTAGAGCATCCTCTCTGTGCTGTGTAAATGGGCACATCCTCTTCAAGTAACTGTCAGTAATGCACAAGAAAGAGTTCTTTAGGATATGCCTGTAGGAGGAATAGAATTTGTGGGAAAGATTTAAATGCTTACAGTCTGGATGTGCCACTTTGAAGTTTAAGATTACATTTTACCACTCACACATGAGCACTCACCATGAAGAGCAATAACTACACAAAGGAGCCTCAATGTCAAGTCCTCCTCATGGAACATGCAGTTATTATTACACATATACAAGAGTTACTCATGTCCACTCTATCTAGATTGCCTTTCCCATCAGACTCTCTTAACAGTGCTCAGTTTTATACATCTGTTCCTGAGCTACAATCGTTACAGAACTTCGTGTTCTCCAAATGCCTTATCCTCATGCTTGATCTTTCACTTGCTTAGATTTCTTTATTCTTTGTTTGCTTTCAATTTTTTGTGACTGGTATAGGGTCTGTTATAGCCCAAGCTGGCTTTGAACTCTTGTCTCTTCTGCCTCTATATTCCAAGTGTTAAAATTACAGATATGTACCACTACATCCAAGCTCACTTGCTTAGATTTCATCTTAAACACCATAAGTCACTAAAGAGGGCACATTTTCTTAGGCCTGCAAACTACTTGCTAACTTAAGAAAAGCTGTCTACACACTTCATGTCCCATTATCCACTCTGTCAATTTCCTTATGTAGATCTCAGTCTTGGCCACCCAGTGATGAAATGTTGTGTACTTTAATGTGAATACCATTCCAGCTGAAAAATGTCCTAAACAGCATCAACTGTAAGAGCAAACTGCTTTCTGGGTTACATGAAATTCCCTCTTGTCTGTGAAAGCTCCTTGCAGATGCAAGATTTTTTCATTAGATTTTCTCTTCCTTAGGAGAGGTAAAGATAACCAAAATCAAAATGTGCAGGTCATTAAAATAAGTAAAGAAGAAAAAATACCGAAGTGTGTTTAGAATTGAATACTGCCCAAACATGTTTCAAGATGTCTCTCATAACTTTATTCTCCCTTTATCACCAAGATACATGTGATTTTTCTTCTGTGAGGTAACAATGTGTATAGTTTGAAAAAGATTATCTAATGAGTGAGCATTGATATGAAATACAGGAGAAAGAAATTGTCTCCTGCTCTATAGGAGACATCTTTGCAGGGAAGAAGAAAGGAGTTGGCACATCCTACTGTGTATGAAACCTGAGAGAGTCAAGCTGCTGCTGCTTGTTTATGACGTAATGTAACGCACAGGTGGACTTTACAATACCCATTTCTACCCTCTGGACAGTTATGCTCCATTATCAAATCAAAGGTAAGAGTGCCGTTTAGTGACATCTACAGGCACTTTGGAAGAAAAACAGCCTCACTCTGCTGTGCAACTGAAACACTTCTATACGCAGGAAGCTCCATGTATATAAGAACCATGCTTACTGGATCACTGCTCAGCCACTGGAGTCTTGGGATGCATCAATTTGTTTCCAAAATGAAGCTTCTTCCAGATGTTTATTTTTACCAAACATCATCCTGATCATATCTATCTAATGAAAACTGTATATTGCCATTTAGGCTCAATTCTGAACTAAAACTATGTAAGTGCCTTCCATTGACTTGCCTTATTTTGCTCACATAAATTCTGCCTTTCATGGAACTTGAATGGAAAAAAAGGTGACTGTTGACATCTCTCATATATGTGTAGACACAGACACACACACACACACACACATTCCTCTCATACCTCCTGAGATGTAAAAACCTGTGGATCTGCTCTAACATACTACCAATGAGTAGGATGATAAACTTCTCAAAACAGCTTGTATTAGCAGAAACAGAAGCCAATTACCAATGAGTTGGATCGCCTTAAAGAACTACACCAAACACAAGTTGTCAGTTACCTCATCTAAGTAACCCCAGAGCAAGCAAAACTGCGGAGTCACAGGTGCTGTGGTAGTAGTAAGCGACACAGGATGGAATGATTCAGCCAGAGTACAATTCCAGCAGAAAAGAACTGTACAGTTTCTGAGACAGGGACAGACACAGTAGTCCTATTAAGAAAACCCACAAGGGCTGGAGAGATGGCTCAGAGGTTAAGAGCACTGGTTGTTCTTCCAGAGGTCCTGAGTTCAATTCCCAGCACCCACATGGTGGCTCACAACCATCTGTAATGAGACCTGGTTCCTTCTCTTCCCTGAAGGGATATGCGCAAGCAGAATAGTGCATACATAATAAATAAATAAATCTTTAAAAAAAAAGAAAACCCACAAGGATGTTCTATTAGAGACAAGTCAGTGTGAGGAGGCTGCCATGACAAACAAACAAACAACAAAAAAAAGCAGAAAGAAAGGTAAAATTCCCAGACAGCACCACCAAATAAGATGGTCCATCCTGCCTTTTATGTCTCACTCCTCTCATTCCCTCATACCTAGAAGACTCCGCCGCAAAGAACAGAAGGGAGATGTGAAGCAAGGAGACAGACCTGGGGTTCAGCCCCAAAGGAAAAGGGAGCATTGAGCTCAATGCCAGACCACACTACACGTTTAATACCTCAAGAATGAACATGACTAGAAATTGTCACCAGGTGTGAGGAAGGAACATCTAGGGAGTTACTACATTGAAAGAAGAAAAGTAAAGCTACTTCCTAGCTTTACCCTGTGGAGCCTAGTCCATGCGAGCTGGTGAACTGGTTCAGATTGTGTGTGTGTGTGTGTGTGTGTGTGTGTGTGTGTGTACGTACATAGGAATAATTTGGCTAGTAAAGGGAAATATTAAGTGAAAAATGATAACTGTTTTTACCCATGTTAAAAAAATTCAGGGAAATTTCCCAATATATATTTACATTGAAGTACATTTACATGTTCAGATTTTTCCTTACAGAGTAGGGGAGGATGTTCATTGAGAAGCGAGGAGCAGACTTTAGGGCCTCTGGTCCAGGATTTTTACTTTGTCTCTTCAAACACACTTTTGAACTTCCACTCTCCCTGTCTTACTGCTACGGTTTCTAAGATTTGATCTCAATAAACTATAACATCAGTGCTGGCAGCGCCTGCCTCTGGAGAAGCAGGCTTATATTTTCTAGAGACTCCTGTGGGTTCCTCTGCTGTAAACAGGTTCCTATGGCTGACCCTCATGTCTGTCTTCAAAGGGTTTTCCTGGAAGATTGTCTTATAGGCTGCCCTATGCTGATCTGTAGGACTGCAGGGGCTTAGTTCTGTACTGGCCTGCCACATCAACTGCCTACAAGATAAAGGAGCTACCCATCACTAGGCCATGAACAATGAATCACAGGAGGACCCAGGAGCCTCTGCAGATCACAGGTGAGG
Organism: Peromyscus attwateri; assembly: GCA_902168425.1. Taxonomy (NCBI): domain Eukaryota; kingdom Metazoa; phylum Chordata; class Mammalia; order Rodentia; family Cricetidae; genus Peromyscus; species Peromyscus attwateri. The sequence goes on along the minus strand of CABHPP010147597.1, from coordinate 25,373 downwards.
AGTTAAGGACAGGTCTCATTTCCCCATGTCAAGGAAGATGAAGTATGCGTGGGGTAAGAGGACATGGCTATCAGAAGGATGCTTTCAAGAACTCACTTATTGATATGAAGCACCAAGATGTGGTCATGTGTGTCACACAAATATCCACTACCTGTTCCTTATCACAAACGATGCTTGGTCACACCACTGAAGCAGCAAGCAGGTTCTCTCTTACATTTACCATGGTCTAGTTCCTTCTATTAGGACTCAGGTAGCCATTCAGATTTAGGGACACAATGCATGAGATGGAAATTCTGTATGTGTTTCTTTTTCTCCCTCTCCTCAATTACTCTAGCAGATAATCGTCCTGGAATTCTCTTCCATAGAATGACAAAGCTCGGAATGGTCAAATAACCACAGCAAGATCCAAGAATCATTAAAGCTCACCCCAAGCATGACTGGAAGACCAGGGTTGACACTATGAATACACATCTGTCTGCCCCCATGAGTACACATCTGTCTATCCCCACCCCACTTCCTCTTCTCAATCTCTCACTTTATTCTTTAGTTCTTCAGCCTTGTCCCAAGGGCCTTCATAAAAAGCTTTTTTTGGGAAAAATAAAAACAGCTAAACCCATCAAAAGGCTGCTCTTCATATGTGCCACTTTCTAAGCAGCTAATGTACTCTGGGTAGCATGAACTCATGGAGAAGACTAATACAGCATCTTAGGAACAAGATCACTAAAAGAAAAAGTAGAATTAGTAAATCAAAAAGTATTTTTAAAATGTCCTCAGAGAGACAGAGACTTCTGCAAACAGGGAAAAGAGTAGGAGAAAACAGTTTAAAAAAATAAGTGGAAATGTTACTATGAAAACATCAGAAGAAAAAATAAAAAATTAATATGATAGATATGGCTAAGTGAAGAAACTGGCTCAAAGATGGACAGAGTACACTCCATAAATACTGCTCAATCCAGTTTTTAATTTAATTTTTGTTTAATAAATTTATTTATTAATTTATCTAACATCCTGGCTGCAGTTTCCCCTCCCTCCTCTCCTCCCAGCCCTTCCCTCCAGCCCTGCTCTGTTCCCACCCTCCAATCCATTCCCTCTCCACTTTGGTTTAGGAAAGGGCAGTTCTCCCAGGAGTATCAACAAGACACGGCATATCAAGTTGCAGTAAGACTAATCACTTCCCCATGTATTAAGGCTTGGCAAGGTGACCCAGTATAGGGAGGAGTAGGGTTCCAAAAGCCAGTAAAAGAGTCAGAGACAACCCCTGATCCCACTGTTAGAAGTCCCACAAGAGGACCAAGCCACACAACTGTAACATATACGCAGAGGACCTAGGTCAGTCTCATGCAAGCTCCCTGGTTGTCCCTTCAGTCTCCATGAGTCTCTATGAGCCCAGGCTAGTTGATTCTGTGAATTTTCTTGTGGTGTCCTTGACCTGTCTGGTTCCTACAATCCTTTGCCCCCCTCTTCTACAGGATTCTCTGAGCTTCATCTAATGTTTGCCTGTGGGTCTGCATCTGTTTCCATCAGTTGATGTATGAAGCCTCTCTGATGACAACTGGGCTAGGCACCAATCTGGTCACAGGAAATGGCTATGCATCTATTGCTAGTAGTCTTAGCTGGAGTCCTCCTTTTAGATTCCTTGGAGATTCCCTTGTGACAAGTTATTATCTGGCCCCAAAATGACCCCCTTTCCAGTAGTCTCTTTAAATACTCTCCTCCTGCAGCCCTCAACCTGATCACTCATGTTCTCATTCCCACCCACCCTCGATCCACTCACAAAATCTCTTCTATTTCCGATTCCCAGGAAGATGTGGGCATTCCTCGTGAACCTTCCTTGTTGCCTAGTTTCTCTGGGTCTGTGTGTTGTAGCACAGGTATCCTTTTTTTATAGCTAATATTTTACTTATGAGTGAGTATATACCATGTTCATCTTTCTGTTTCTGGGTTACCACACTTGGGATGGTTTTTTTCTAGCTCCATCTATGTGCCTGGAAATTTCCTGGTGTCCTTGTTTTTAACATCTGAGTAATATTCCATTGTGTAAATGTACCACATTTTCTTTATCCATTCCTCAGTTGAGGGACATCTAGGTTGTTTCCAGGTTCTGATTAATACAAATAAAGCTGCTATGTACATAGTTGAGCAAGCGTCCTTCTTGTAAGGCTGAGCATCCTTTGGGCATATGCCCAAGAGTGGTATGTAACTGGATGGTTCTCTTCTACCACCAATTCCAAAATAACCACTCAGAGGCTTAATATTACTTATAAATGCTTGGCCAGTAGCTCAGGATTATTACTAGCTAGCTCTTGCATTTAAATCAACCCATTTCTATTAATTTATGCATTGCCACATGGCCCATGCCTTATTGGTTCTGTGACATCTTGTTCCTTGGGTGGCTGGACCATGTCTACTTGACTCTGCCCTTCTTCATCTCCGTCTTCAGTTTGATTGTACCACCTAAACTTATTCTGCCTCACCATTGGCCAAACAGCTTTATTATCAACCAATGAGAACAACACATATTCACAGCATACAGGATAGATTTAAAATAGTAAAATAAAGTCCTTAGAAAGGGGAATAAAGTATTATAAAAGAAAAAACACATAAGGATGGAATATACAAAGAGAGTCTGGATACTATATATTATTGTGTTGTCTTTGAAGATTTTGACTACAGAGGAAGGAGCAAAAACTGCTAAGAGACATGTGACTATAAACATTGCTGGATTAAACCAACCTATATATTTAGAAAATGTCTTGACTTCAAAATTTAAGTCAAAAGGTATGTTACTTTGGAGAAGAGTTTATGCTTTTATTTCCACAGGAAATAAAAGGCTGTGGGTTCATTCTGGGCTAAAGAAAATCAGGTTTGATCAAGGAAGACCCCTGAAATCCTAACTACAGACATGAAAAAAAATAAACCTAAAGTAACTAAAAGACATGTAACATATACTTTACCTGTCCAAACATAAAACAAAAAAAATTACCTTTGACTGTGTACAATGCACAGTTTATATTTGTATTGATGCAGATATGTATATTACCTTTAAATTTTATATATTTTTAGAATGAGGGGACCTGACACCAATAAAAATGGATGGCCCAGATGAGTCAACAATTCAATACACTTCTGTTACAGTTTCCTCTGAATTCTGCATTCAAAACAGCTTCAAGGCTACTGGCTGAGATGGACCAGCCAGACAAAATACCCTAGTCAGGACTTGACCATAATTCTAAATTTTCTCAGTGTCCCCATAAGATTATCAGCATCTGCAATCAGGAGGAAGTAATATAGAGAACTATTCCCAAATTCTCAAAATATTGTTTATGAATGTTTGTTTTAATTTAAGGGGGGTTGATTATAAATTGTTAATGGTCATAGCCAATCACTTTCTAAAGAAGAAAGGGGGATATTATATAAAAATGATGGGGAAAAGGGTAGATTCTTATGAAAAAAGATAGATTATTGAATCTATTTTAATCCAAAAAACAACTGTTAATCTCAAAATAGTTTGCATTGGTATGAATATTATTTTATTGATACAAATTTGAAGTCACTTTGTTATACTGTATGTATATTTCCACTCTTGTTTAAGGTATTATGTTTATGCAGCTCATTTAAAAATTTAATGTATAATTTAAAAAATACAGATTAATAGTTAGTCACCTATAATAGTCAAACTTATACCCATATTAGTTAGGCTTTTTAGGTATAAAAAGATATATTTCAATTAGGTAGGTAATCTTCAAACACTTCAAAGACCTACAGAATATAGCATTTAAAATGTCTTAGGAACTTAGACTTTTCTTGACAATGAGACATGTCTGCTCCTGGCAGCACTGATTACTTCAAAGAGGATTATGGGCATCGAAGAAATTCCTTATGAAGTTTGCTTTCAATGGCAAGGCTAGCCCTTTGGGCAAGAAACTGCTCTTGCCTGAACTGCTTGACAGTATGCTATATAAACTGGACAAGAAGGACCCATAGGAAAGTGACCACTAAACATTGCCAACACAAGATGGGACAGTCCTTCAGGTTCCTACTTCACAGAAGAAACTGCCAGACACAGAAGAAAGTGATAGATGAACTTTGCCAGTATAGGTGGGACAATCCTTCAAATTTCCTGCTTCACTAAAAAGTCTGCCAGATAGTCTAGGCCTGTAGGCTGAAGATAGACGCCCCAACATTGCAGAAGAACTTTGGATGACTGTCTAGGCAGCCAGATGTCTCTGTCATTTCTAGAATTTTGGCAGTTGCTTACACTGCACTTCCTGTTTATTCAATAGGTAATATTATATCCTTCTGGAGTCTTTGATGGAATTGAAGATTAGATAGTTATAGTTTTCCTTAATTATGATAGAAGGTAAATTAGATATGAACCTTTAGACTCACAAAGATAGGATAGATGATAGAGTATTTTCTTTAATTTTGCTAAATACAAATAGAGTGGATATTGTAGTTCTTGTTTGATAATTGTTTTGTTGTATATAATTTTACTGTGTTAAGGTTAATACCTTCCTTTTTAATTAGACAAAAAGGGGGAAATGCTGTGGATTATTTCCATTGTTAATAGTAAAGCTGATTGGCCGATGGCTGGGCAGGAAGAGATTGAGTGTGAGAGCCAGACTAGGAGAATTCTGGAAAGAGGAAAAGCAGAATCAGGGCAGACACCAGCCACCCAGTCTCTGAGGAAGCAAGACATATAGAAAATGAGGTAACAAGCCACAAACCATGTGGCAAATCATAGATATAAAATATGAGTTAATTTAAATGTAGGAGCTAAATAGTAATAAGTCTGAGCCATTGGCCAAAGATTTATAAATAATATAAGCCTCTGAGTGATTATTTAGAAGCATCTGCAGGAATTGGCAGGACAGAGAAAAGCCTCCATTTACAGTGGTATAGCTGTGTCTTAGGGCAGATTGATTTCTAGTTTTCTGAGAAACTATCACACTGATTTCCAAAGTGGCAATATAAGTTTGCACTCCCACCAGCAATGGAAGAGTGTTCCCCTTACTTGAAATCCTCTCCAAGCATGAGCTGTCACTTGTGCTTTTGATCTTATTTATTCTGACAGGTGTAAGGTGGAATCTCAGTTGTTTTGATTTGCATTTCCCTGATGGCTAAGGATTTGAACATCTCCTTAAGTGTTTCTCAGCCATTTGAGATTCTTCTATTGAGAATACTTTGCTTAGATCTATACTCCATTTTTAACTGGATTATTTGGTTTGTTAATATCTAGTTTCTTGAGTTCTTTATACATTTTGGAAATCAGCCCTTTGTCAGATGTGGGACTGGTGAATATCTTTTCTTATTCTGTAGGCTGTCATTTTTTTTTCTTTCATGGTGTCCTTTGCCATACAGAAATTTTCCAATTTCATGAGGTTTCATTTGTTAATTGTAAATCTTAGTCCCTGTGCTATTGGTGTCCTGTTCAAGAAGTTGTCCTGTGCCAATGCACTCAAGATTAATTCCCACTTTCCTTCTATCAGGTTCGGTGTATTTGTTTTTTGTTGTTGTTGTTGTTGTTGTTGTTGTTGTTGTTGTTGAGGTCTTAGATCTGCTTGGACTTGAGTTTTGTATAGGGCAGTAGATATGGATCAATTTGCATCTTCTACATGCTGACATCCAGTTAGACCTGAACCTTTTCTTGAAGATGCTTTCTTTTTTCCATTGTATAAATCTGTATAATTTCATCTTGGTTGAAAATCAGATGTCAAAAACCATAGGTGTGTGGATTTATGCCTGGGTCTTTTATTTGATTCCTTCATCAACCCATATGTTCTTATGCAAATACCATGCTGTTTTTATTGCTATAGCTCTATAGTAGAGTTTGAAATCAGGGATGGTGATGGCTCCAGAAGTTCTTTTATTGTACAGGATTGTCTTAGCTATCCTGGGTTTTTTGTTTTTCCACATGAAATTGAGTATATTTCTTTCAATGTCTGTGAAGAATTATTTTGGGATTTTGATGGGGATTGCATTAAATCTGTAGATTGCTTTTGGTAAGATTGCCATTTTTACTATGTTAATCCTAGTGATCCATGGGCATGGGAGATCTTTCCATCTTCTGATGTCTTCTTCCCCTATACACTAAACTGCATTCAATCTCCTCTCTCAGAAAACCATTTCTTCTCCCTATCCTGGTCATCATCAAACCACTTTCACCTTTAAACCACTTTACTCACCTGAAAGAATACAGGGACCCACCATCTGCATTCAGACACTTTTCTCGCTGGAAATCATCCTGTAGCAAGCTTTCTCATCAGACTTTCTTTGGCCTGCCAGCCCATAAATAATGACATGAAGACTTACTAATTATGAAAGCTTGGCCTTTAGCTTACTTAGGCTTCTTTCCAACTAGTTCTTATAACTTAATTAACCCATATTTTTTAATCTATATTCTGACATGTGGCTCTTTACCTTTCCCCAGTACAGCACATCTGACTTGCTCCAAGTCTGATGGCAAAATCCATTTGCCTAGATTCCACCTCCCAGTTCCTCTCTCTGCCTGGAAGTGCTGCTTATCTATTGGACATTCAGCTTTTTATTAAGCCAATCAGAAGGCACCATAGGCAAAGACACATATTTTCAGTATGCAAAAAGATCATCCCACAACATTTCCCCCATTTGTCTAACTAAATGGAAAAATTTCAATTCTAACATATTAAAACTGTATACAATAAGAACAAGTATCAGGTAAGAATTACATTTACAAAGTTCAGTCCATTTGCTTTTGGCAAAATCAGAGAAAATACTCCATTATCTAATCCTATCTTGGTGAGTCCAAAGTTTGTACCTCATTCACTTTCTGTCATAACTTCTATTACCAGACTTAAGCTATCATTTTAGACCATAAAACATTTTTTAGATAAACAACTTAAATTTTTATGTCTCTTAAACTTACACACTTTACACCTCTTTTGTAATTTTTTTAAATTCAGTAACAAACAACAACAACAACAACAACAAAACAAAACAAAAAATGGTATAACTATCTAGTCTTCAACCCCCATTAGAAACCAAAAAAGGATAAAATTTTACCTGAGTAAACAGGAAGTGCAGAGCAAACAACATCCAAAACTATAGAAATGACAGGGAGAGCTGGGTGCCTGGACAGTCACTCAAGGTTTTTCTGTAGCATTGGAACATCCATCTTCAACCTATAGATGTAGATTATCTGACAGACTTTTCTGTGAAGTAGGAATTTTTAAAGGATTGTCCTACCTTGTCTTCGCAAAGTTTGGCAGTCACCTTCTCTTGTGTCCTGCTTGTCCAACTTGGACAGCATACTGTCAGCAATTGAGACACTAGCAATCTCTTGCCCAGTGGCTGAATTTGTCACAATGAAAGCACACTCCTTATGGAGGTTCTTCATTGTCCATTATCCTTTTTTGAAGTAAATTGGTGCTGCCAGGAGCAGATGTATCTCACTGTCATAAAAGACTTATGTTATTAAAACATTGTAATGCTATATTGTGTAGGTTTCTGAAGTGTTTGAAGACCACCTATCTATCTAAAATACATGGGGTTAAATGGAGCTTATTTCTATCTAAATCTAAACCCTTACTACTAGTTTGATTGTTATCTTAATTATCCTAAAGAGTTTGAAATAATAGCTTTCAAAGACTAGAACTTTACATTACATTTTTTAATTAGCTGCATAGGTACAATGCCCTAGACAAGAGTAGAAACACACACACATACACACACACACACACACACACACACACACACACACATACACATACACACACACACACATACACACACACATACACACACACACACACATAGTATGTTATAGCAAAAATAACCTTAAATTTTTATCATTATATAAAAATCCATACCAATGTAAAAATTTGTGATTAATAGTTGCTTTTTAGTTTAAAAGTAGATTCAATAATCTACTATTTTATCCTATCATTCCCTGTTGTGGAATATCTTTCTGTACACTGTGAATATATGTTCCTACCTATCACTGGTTGATAAATAAAGCTGTTTGGCCAATGGTGAGGCAAACTAAGGTTATGTGATACATTCAAACTGAAGACAGAGATGAAGAAGGGTGGAATCAGGCAGAAGCTGTGAGCCACCACCAGGAGAAGTAAGATGTGAGAGGACAGGCAATACCATGAAGCCACGTGGCAAAACATAGATTAATAGAAATGGGTTGAATTAAGTTAAAAGAGCTAGTTAATAATGAGCCTGAGCCATGGGCCATACAGTTTATAACTAATATAAGCCTCTGAGTGTTTATTTCATAAGTGGCTGTGAGAGGTTTGGTGGGAGAGATTTGTCCAGACCTCAGGGCTAGATGGGACAGAGAAACTTCCTCCAACAATTCCCATATTCCCCCTTTTTTCTTTTCAGAAAGAGGTCTTTGAATCCAACCTCACTTGCTTAGCTTCCTCCCTGACCATAACCAATAACAACTTGCAACCAACTCTCTTAAATGATGATAAACATTCATAACCACCAAATGACCAAAAACCATCCACCCCACCTCTTGGGAATGTGGGTGTCATGTTCTCTAGACTGCTTCCTTTCTTTGGGGGATATGGAATCTTCAGGGGACCCTAAGAAAATTGAGGTAATGGTCAAGTCCTAGGAGAGCTAGCTGTATTATTTGTTGTCCAGTATCTGTGTAATGGGAAAGCACAGGGATTATCTGAAGTCCTGGCTAGAGTAGTCTGTGAGACTGAACCATCTCAGCTAGCAGGCTTGAAGTTGTTCTGCATGCAGAATTTTGAGGAAACTGCAACAGAGGCATTTTGAGAAGCTGGATCACCTGGGCTACTTGTCTTTATTGGTGTCTGGTCTTTTTTTCTGAAAATACACTAATACAAGTATGAAATGTGCAGTGTGCACAATTCAGCTAAAGATGATTTTTTTTGTTCTGTTTGAGCAGGTAAAAGGCATTGGTCAACTTTATAAGTTCCTTTGAACTGCATAACCAAACTAATATAAATTTCCAGCCATGCCATATGAAAAGATGGCAGGTAACAATAAGTCATGAGAACTCTGTAGCTAACAAGATTTATCACATCTCATCTCATCTCAGAGCTGTTTCCATGTAGAGGGATCAGTATACATGTCACCTGTCCTGTAGGTTTTCTTGGTTTCTTTCTTTATGACTGTAGCCAAGATTTTCAGGAGGTCTCCCCTGGTCAAACCTAATCTTCATTAATTTTGAAGGAATCCATAGCTTTTGGTTCCTGGTAGAAATAAAGGCATAACCTCTCCCACAATACAACATATTTCCTGACTTCCATTCTGAAGTTAAGACATTCTTAAAATATATAGGTTGATTTAATTTAGCATTTTTTCTACAGTCCAACATATCTCAGCACTATTTGTCCTTTGCTCATCAACATTCAAAAAATTTAAAGTCAACAAAACAAATAATGGGATCCAGGTGTCCTGTGTATTTCACATTTCTCATCATTACATGGCTCTTTTTTTTTATTACTTTACTCTTTCTTTAAAGACTTTACTTTATTATTTTTAAATTATTTATTTTTTATTTTTTATGACTGTCTATACTCAATTTCTTTTTTGTCCTTAAGCATCTAAGCACATTTTAAAGCATTCTGTACTTGTTTAGGGTTTTTTTTCAGTCTGGACCTGGCTTTACTAAGCACTTGCAGCATTCTCTGACTGTATGAGCCAAAACTTAAACTGCTAGTGGTGGTTAGGCCCTCCATTGTGCGGCTAGCTTAGTACACGGCACTAGCAACTGGCTCTGACCACTCAGCCTAACGGTCCCAGCTCCAGAAAGCTTCTGTGTCTGTGTTGGAGCAGGTGTTTCTGTCTAGTCTCCTGCCCCAGTAGCACACAGGCTGCTCAAGGGGTTGGCTGTATTAAAAGGGCTGCGCCTCTGTACTTATCAAGCTCTGCACTTGTTTGAGAGTCCAAGGCCACCTGGAAGCTGTGTCTGACTCTGATCAGAATTATTTTTTTATCTTTCTCAGGCCCTATGTGGATTTATGTGGCTGGATGTTGGGTGCCAGCTTTCTCATTGGACTTTCTTTGGACTATCAGCCTGCAAATTATGGCATGGAGACTTGTTAATTATGAAAGCTTGGTCTTTAGCTTAGGCTTCTTTCCAATTAGCTTTTATATCTTAATTAACTCATATTTTTAGTCTCTAATCTGACACATGTCTCTTTACCTTCCTCACAATGGCACATCTGACTTGCTCCAAGTCTGCTGGTGAAATCTGCATGCCTAGATTCCTCTTCTCAGTTCATCTTTCTACCTGGAAGTCCCACCTATCCATACCTGCATAGCTATTGGCCATTCAGCTTTTTATTAAACCAATCAGAAGGCACCTTAGACAGAGACACATCTCTACAGTATGCAAAAAGATTATTGGAGAACAGCATCCCAGAACCCAGCATCAGCATTCAGACAGACAACTTAGGTGTTGTCAGACTTTATATTGAGAGTTGGTGCCTGATATCACTCCTGGTGATTATCTCCAACATAAGATGGTTTGGCTTTCAAAGACAAAGACATTTTAAACTCTGAGGAATCAAAGTCACCAGTAATTAACACCTTATCCTTCCTACACCCTCCAGAAAGTGGTAGCTGCATGGCTAAAGAAGTAAAAAATGTAAAATCCTGTGGGGATAGCAAGATGACTCAGTGAGCAACGGTTCTCACTGAGTTCACTTCCCAGGACCCATCTGGTAGAAGAAAGAATGCTAAATCTTTTTTTTTTTCATCAGTAAGTGTTATATAGAGCAATGTGGCATGTTCAAAGAAACATTTATGCTGGACTTAAAGGCTCAGCCCCCAAATTAAACATAATGGACAGCTATAAAATCTGAAAAATGTATCTCTTTTAAAATATTAGGCACACGCTCTTACATATGCTTTTGGTCTAGAAGAAAACAATGTGGACCGAGACTACCTTTCATTTTAATACTACTTGCTGGCATCATATAAGGCAGAGTCCATGACTTCACTACCCACTACTATAAATATTAAGGCTAGCTGTTTGAATTGCAAAATGTATTCCCTGAGACTATAGAATTTGGAGTGAAGTTTTTTTTTTTTTTTTGCCAAAGTTGTGGCATCAGATAAATAAACAGCCTGAAGTCCTAGATCAAAATTGGCATGTAAATTTATTAACACTAAAAAAGTTTTGATAAACACCTATATTGGGTCAGGAGTTTTTTTCCACAGAGGAAACTAAAGATCTCTATATTCATGAAAATAATTTACTTGGAAGAGAGGCTTTAAGGAGGAAAATCACATCCATTGTTTTAAGGCCACAGATTTAACAATGGAAGCCAAATGTCTTGTCTCTCAGTGTAGTTGACTGTCAATAACCACAGCATAATGAAAGCTCCTCACAGCATCATCAAAAGAAACCTCAGAATATGTTAGAAAATTACTAAGAGATGCTTCTCTTATAAGCAAAGAATAGGAAGCATGCCTCTAACTCAGCCTGATAAAGTCCATTTGCTTCATGTAACAATGAACTATGATTTAGAACCCAGGCATAAAATGTGGCTATTGCTGCATGGGCAAGTGGGTAGAAGAAGAAACTCCTCAGTCTTGAAATGTTTCCACTCTGAGGACTTTAAAATATGCATATACTGTGTGTGGATGATTTATGCATTTTGGAAAGAAAAGAAAGGACAAAGAGAATAAGGATTTAATTAGTTTGTGGGTTGCATAACATCTAGCAACTAAACCTCTTCTGCAGAAAGATGACTTCCTGATGGCATCTTTGCATAACACAGAGAAGGGAAGAGAGACCGCTGCGAGTCACTAGCCATGTCCTGGACACGTAGACACAAGGACTTGCCGCATTAGTTCATTATCACGTAGAACTTTTAAGGTTCCAAATTGTTTATTTAGGACACTTGATATTACACTCGAAACCTCAAATCCTACTGGTTTTCTTTAAAAATCTTGAAGATTAATTTAAAATTAGATACTTCCTAGTATCTAAGAACATTATGAAATGGAAACATGAACTAAATGTTAAAATGAGCAAAAGAAATGGATACAGCACTAACTTTCATGGTTTGCATAACCTAAAGATACATGAAGAAATATGAGAAATGAAGGTGTCTTTACTAGTGGCACCATCATACTCTTAAGTTTCTGGGCTCACTTCCTCAGGGAAACTTGGCAAGAAACAACATATTCTAAAGAAACACACACAGAATCAGAATTAATGAAATTAAGGATCAAGACTTCAAAGCCAAAAAATATATCATACAAGGAAGTAAGGCCGTTGGCAGGCATTATCAACAGCAGCACATTTAATCCACAAAGATTGCAGATATTGCAATCATCATCTGACAGCAAAACTACAGGAAGTGTGGCTTCTATGTTTATAGAAACAGCGTCTGAATGGGGAAAAATAACATGTGGTTCTGGCAATGAGATAAGCAGTTTTAGAGAGGGAATGTATATATGAGTGAGTGTGTGAATGTATGTGTTTATGAGTGTGGTGTGTGTGTGTGTGTGTGTGTGTGTGTGTGTGTGTGTGTGTAAAAATTCACAGTATAGTTTAGGTAGTAAATTTGAGTATGAAGAACAGGAGAACTGCCCAGAATGTAGATAATGTAAAAATCAAAGAAAGTAAGGATTAAAATAAAAAATCTAATGTATGTCTCTTCTGTGTTACTGGAATTCTGAAGAGATAGTGAAAGTTGGCAGTTATCAAGATGAAAGTTGGGAAGAATTACTTTAAAGTTTTAAATTAGGCAACTCAATGAATTCTGAACTATATATATAAAATGTACAGAAAGCTAAATAAGGACAAAACTTAAATATAGCCCCCAATGGAATACTATTTAACAATGAAAAGAATACAAGTCACAAAATGGGTTATAAGCATCAAAACATTAAACCTAGTACAGCCTCAAATTTCAGCATATGACCAAACAAAATAAAACTAAACCACTAACAATGACAAAATAAGGCCACGTAAAGAAAGCCAGAAGCATAAATCTATGTAATTCAGCTGACTTGTATATCCTGTTTATTGCCATTCTACTCACAAATCCAGGTAATGAATCCTGGCTAAATGCCCACCAACAAATGAATGCATGAAGACTATATGGTACATGTGCTGTGGGATGTCTTTCTGTATGTTGTGAATATGTGTTGCTCTGATTGGTTGATAAATAAAGCTGCATTGCCCTATAGCACAGCAGCTTAGTGGCAGGCAGAAAACCCAAGCAGATAGATGGAGAGAAGAAAGGAGAGGAGGGGAGATGCTAGCCATCACTGAAGGAGCAGCAAGATGCCAGGAGACCGGTAATGCCACGGCCATGTGGCAACTTATAGATTAATAGAAATGAGTTAAGTTGTAAGAGCTAGCTAGCAAGAAGCCTGCTATAGGCCATACAATTGGTAATTAATATTAAGCCTCTGAGTGATTATTTTATAAGTGGCTGAGGAACCATGGGCCCAGGTGGGACCTGAGAAAACTTATTTGGCTGTCCAACGTGGAGCAAGAGTTTCCACCTAAAACCTGAGAGAACTTAACAAGAGATTGTAAAACAGAGCCAAAAAACAGCTTCCTACTTCATGTTTCATGTGGGTCATCATGCAGCAATGCCACAGGTTTGGGCTTGAGTGGAGTATGGCAGATTCCCACATTGGTACACAGAGCTGTCTCCAAACTGCACAGCATGCTGCATTGTGGATTTAGCTTTTACTCATACAGACAAAAAGCATTTATGGGCCAGCTGCACACTACCTGGTGGCATCATGGATCCCAGAGTTGGCAGGGTAAGTGTGACTCCTGGGTACCTCCGCCATGTTGGGAAGCTGAGGTTGGTGGAATCAGCAGCCAGGGCTGCTGCTTCAATCCTAGCCACACTACAGTTTGCAATGATAAGAAAAGTATTACAGATACACAAAAGACAGATTCAGATGGAATAAACCTCTAAATGGTTTACACTGTGTATAAAAATGTTCATAGGCTTGGAAGAGAGAGGAAAAGGAGGATAGATAGTTATATAAGGAAATAGTTTTTAAAAATAAAGCCTTTAAAGAGATAGTAAAAGTAATATAATAAGTTATGTAAAGATGGAAATCACACAGAGAGTCTGGATTATATTGGCTTTGGGATTTTTAACTGCAGAAAGACATTTGATAGTAAAGGCTGCTGAGTTAAACCAATATATATATATATATATATATATATAAATATATTTAAAGGTATCTTGACTTCAAAATTTGTTTCTAAGGATATGTTGCTTTGGAAAAGAGATTCTGCTTTTGTTTCCACAGAAGATGAGGACCTATGGATTGTTTCCAGGCTAATATGGTTTGATCAGCCAAGACCCCCTGAAAGGTCTTCAATGACACCATGGCCCAGATGATCCAATATCCAAAATCAACTTCAAAGCAACTGGTAGAGATAATCCATCCTCGGAGACTACTATAGCTAAGATTTAACTGTAATTCTTAATTTTCACAGGATCCCCATAAGATTACCAGTAACTCCATGCTGTGAGATATCTTTCTGTATGCTGTGAATATGTGTTGTTATGATTGGTTAATAAAGAAGCTACTCTGGCCTATGGTGAGTCAGGATATAGCCAGGCAAGAAATCCAAAAGAGACACAGGAAGAAGAAAGGCAGAGGCAGAGGATCCTGCTATCCAGGGAACAGCATATAATGGCCCACAGGTAAAGCCATGGAACATGTGGCGACATATAGATTAACAGAAATGGACTGAGTTTAGTTATAAGAGCTAGATAGCAAGACGCTTGAGTCATAGGCCATGGCCATAAATTGGTAATTAATATTAAGCCTCTGAATGATTATTTTATAAGCAGCTGCAGGAACACAGGGCCAGGCAGGACATAGGAGAACCTCTGACTACACCCCCAATCAACAGGAAGTAATAGGAGAAGCTATGTCCAAATTCCCGAAATATTGTTTATAAATGTTTATTTTTATTTAAAGGGGGTTGATTATAAATGCAATCTCTTTCTAAAGAAGAAAGGGGATAGTATAGAGATGATAGGATGAAAGGGTAGATTATTGAGTCTATTTTAAAGAGTAACAACTTGTTTAAAATGTTTTATACTGCTATAGATTTTAGTTTATTGCAAATTTAAAGTTAATTTTGTTATACTGTATGTATATTTCTACTCTTGTTTAAGGTATTATTTTTATGCAGCTCATTTAAAATTGTAATATTATAATTAAGGACTACAGATTTATAGTCATCTAGGATAATTAAACATACAGTCATGTTAATTAAGTTTTCTAGGTATACATAGATATATTTTAATTAGGTAGGTAATCTTCAAACACTTCAAAGACCTACAGAATATGGCATTTAAAATGTTTTTAAAACTTAGACTTTCTGGACAGTGAGACATGTCTGCTCTTGGCAGCACTGATTTACTTCAAAGAAGATGATGGGCATTGAAGAAATTCCATATGGAGTTTGCTTTGCTTATGGCAAAAGTTAGTCATTTGGGCAATAAACTGTTCTTGCCTGGACTGCTTGAGAAAATGTTATATTGACTGGACATGCAGGACCCATGGAAAAATGACCACTAAATTTTGCCAAAACAAGGAGAGATGGTCCTTTAGGTTCCTGCTTCAGAGAGGAGACTGCCAGACATTCTACAGGACACAGGGAGAAGCAACTGAGAAACTCTAGGCCTATAGACTGAAGATGGATACCCCAACATTGCAGAGGAACTTTGGGTGACTGTTCAGGCAGCCAGATGTCTCTGTCATTTCTAGATTTTTGGAAGCTGCTTACAATGCTCTTCCTTTTTACTTAGGTAACATTATATCCCTCTAGTATCTTTGATGTAGTTGAATACTAGATAGTTATAATTATAATTTCCTTCATTATGATAAAAGATAAATTAGATATGAAACTTTAGACTCATATATATAGGATAGATGATAAACTATTTTCTTTAATTTTGTCAAATACAAATAGACTAGATACTGTAACTGTAATTCTTGCTTGATAACTATTTGTTATATACAATTTTACTATATTAAAGTTAAAACCTTCCTTTTTGATTAGACAAAAAAAAGGGGAGGTGCTGTGGGATGTCTTTCTGTTTGCTGTGAATATGTGTTGCTCTGATTGGTTGATAAATAAAACTGCTTTGGCCTATGGCAAGGCAGCCTTGAGGCAGGTGGGAAATCCAAGCAGATATACAGAGAGAAGAAAGGAGAGGAGAGGAGACACCAGCCGCCACTGAAGGAGCAGCAAGATGCCAGCAGATCGGTAATGCCACGACCACGTGGCAACTTACAGATTAATAGAAATGGATTAAGTTATAAGAGCTAGCTAGTGAGAAGCCAGCCATAGGCCATACAATTGATAATTAATATTAAGCCTCTGAATGATTATTTTATAAGTGGCCGAGGGACCATGAACCCTGGTTGGACCTGAGAAAATGTACGGCTACATACATGTCCTCATGGAGACACACTGAGCCACAGAACAAATGAAATTATGTTTGCAGCAAAACAGACTGAACTGGGAATCTCTGTCAAGTGAAAAAAAAAACAGAAAAGAATGGCAAATGTTGCCTGTTTCCTTGCATAGACAAACCAAGATTTAAACATACATTTATTTATGTACATCCTTGTGTGGATATCAAATATGAAATATCAGAGGCACATTTATAGAGCAAAACCACTGCTCAGTGGTCCAGTGGCTACCTATGACTGACTGGGCCTTGGAGCACAGATGAGCTGCAAAAGGGCATGAATCAGCTTTTCAAGTGATGGAAATGTTCTGAACTTCAAACGTGGTGATAGATGCACATCTCTGATTTTGCTAAGATTACTGAATTGGATCTTTGAAACACTAGGTCAACCCTAAAAGAGACTAGATGATGTACACATACATATACATAGACATTATACACATATAAACACATTTAGACAAAAAAGAAAAGGAAGATATGAGAGCTAAATGGATATTAAATAGGCATCCCAATAAATCACTGTCAGATTGATATAAAATAGGTATCCCAATAAATCACTATCAGATCCAATCACTATGGATCAAAGATTTATATCATCAGGTAGATTAAAAATTTCCAAACTAGTATAGAGAATTAACATATACCAAGTAAGAAATCAAAAACTATGAAATAATAAGCAATAAATTCATGCCCTACTAGTAGATCTTCAGAGTGTATGGCATAATTGACAAATTAATCAGATAAAAATATCAATAAAGTAATGAAAGATTTAAATGACACAATTATGTGCTGTAATCTAAGGAACAGATAAAATCCATTGTAACTGATAAATTTTAATGCATAAATGAATAATAACATTGCTGTAAAAACAAATTTTAGCTGGGTGGTGGTGGCGCACATCTTTAATCCCAGCACTCAGGAGGCAGAGCCAGGAGGATCTCTGTGAGTTCAAGGCCAGTGTGGGCTACAGAGTGAGTTCCAGGACAGGCACCAAAACTACACAGAGAAACCCTGTCCTGAAAAAAAAAAAAAACAACAAAACCAAAAAACCAAAAAACAAATTTTAAAATGCTTTGAAGAATGATCATTCTGCAGTTCACAATGACATTTATGAATATGCAGAGATCATCAGAAAACTTCCATGTATTTAAAAAATAAAAATATTACTCAAAGTTAGAGATACAATCATACTGGAAACTGAATATGTTTAAAAATTAAAAGTAAATTTCAAAGAAAATTGTAAAAAGAAACCAATAAACATAAGAACAGAAATTAATTAAGCCAAAGATACAAAACAAATAAATGTCTGAACACTGGTGTTTTCAAAACCTCTTATAAGCTTGATCCAGAAATGAGGTGGAATTCATGAACACAAGAGGTGGTTATAATAAAAAAAAAAAAAAGCAAAATTAATTCAAGGAGAAATGAAGAGTATCTAAACACTAAAATTATTGGAAATATGGTAGTTGGTAGAAAAATATGCAAATATTGTCTTTATAAAAGAGTAAAAACAAAACCAGCATTCATGACATAGCCCCAAGGAGCTAGCAAATGGATAGTGCTTATGATGTACCAGTTAGGTTCCAGGTCTTTTGAATGTAGGCACTGGATAGAGGCCATAGTAGAGTTCAAGGCCACACCTTTGTCTAACTTCACAGTGATGCAGCTAGCAGCTACTTTCCTGCTTGGGAGGAAGAGCTGTTGACTGGAACACTGCTACCCTTGGACTTTCATCTAGAAAAAGTGAACCTTGATGATTGTGCACAATTAGCAGTACTGAAAGTCTGATGGCCTGATAGCTTGTTCCCTTTGGAGGTTGACTGGCTTCATTTTCTGAAAATAGGGGTAGCAACTTCCTTCTCAAGAGAACAGAGAATAATCCATCCATGTGTGGTCAGTTCTAGTTCCTTAAGGAAAAGCTACCTAAAACAGTAAAGTTCTGTATCTACTACTTAGGAGTCTGTTAAGGGAATCACACATAAACCCTCCTGGTAAAATTTAGGGTAATTAAAGCATTGGTAATTCTGATATTTTCTTCTCTTTCATAATATACACTGTTTGTCAAGCCCCAGAAATATAAGAACTCTGAATAACAGAAGAAGAAAGGGAACAAGAATGAGAAAGATATATTTAATATGCTAAGGAAAAACAATTCATTGAAGTATTCATTTTTCATTTTTACTTAACAGTCTACAGAGTTAGAAATCACAGATTGAGGGAAATGGATCTTGTTCTGTTTGGCTCAATACACACATATTGAGCACCGGTGACTCACGAGGCACAGTAGTGGGGGCCAGAGAGAGAGATGAAGAAACCCTGAGACATTTCCTGGAGGCATTTTGAATTTAGCAGAAACTGGAAGCTGGTTTGTTCATCAACCAGGTTACTGAAGAGGTATGTCACAGATACTAATCATAAAGATTGAAACACTTTCAAAAGTATGTGATAGTGAGGACTGGAGAGGTATATCAGTGGTTAGATCACTTGCCATCTAACTATGAGGACCAGAGTTCAGATCCCCAAAACCCACAAACATTCCAGGTAGTAATGACTAACTGTGTATGATCACAACACACAGAGAGTAGAAAAAGGAAATCGTGGAGAAAGGGGGCAAGCCAGATTGACATCTGAATACAATTGAGAGACTGTGTCTCAATTAAGGTGGAAGAGCAATTGAAGATTCCTGATGTCAACCTTGAGTTTCCTCAATGATGTGCACACATGTGCATCCCACACACGAGTACCCACTCACATGAGAACATGCTTCATGTACATGCACACCACTGAGCTTCCCACTGATAAGGCAAGTGCTCTACCACAGAGCATCGTCCTCAGCTAACATTTTGCTTTTATTCTGAGACAAAGCAAGCTGTGACACAGAGCTGCTGTGCTCTTTGGACAAAACAAAGGATGTGGGCCAGGGACTTGCCACCAAATATTTCAAGAATTTGGTTGTGTTAGGTCTAAAGAAGTGATAGGTAAAGTGTATCGAGCACTTGCTATGCCGTGGGTTCTACACTCGGCTCTCAACTAATGTCATTCTCTTGTCACCTGACTGTAAATTTGGGTTTCGTAAGAACATGTAAACTCTGGTCAAAAAGAGGCCTTTTGCTTGTCGGACATGGCCAAGTCTTAAGGCTCCATCCTTGAAGCAGGATTAGCAGGTATCACAAACCTCAGCTAATAACTTGTCTCTAAAATGTTCTGAGTGGTTGCCCGCAGGTGCTGCTCATGTCCTCCACAGGTGCTGCTCACGTTCTCCACAGGTGCTGCTCATGTCCTCCACAGGTGCTGCTCATGTCCTCCACAGGTGCTGCTCACGTCCTCCACAGGTGCTGCTCACGTTCTCCATTTCTCTCTTATGGAACTCATGTGAACTTAACTAAAGCTATAATATCATTTTAAATAAACAGGGGTATTATAAGAAGGAGGCCTTTAGTAATCATCAAGATAGGACTTTTGTTCTCATACTAATATTAAAACACTGTCTAAAAAAACAGCTGGAGAACATTGATTAAAACCAAGAGGGCAGAGGCAGGTAGGCCCAGCGGAGGCAGGCAGAGGCAGACAGGTGCAGCAGCGGCAGGCAGAGGCAGATAGGCCTGGCGGCGGCAGGTTGGCCTGGTGGCAGCAGGCAGAGGCAGACAGGCGCTGCGGTGGCCCGCCTGCCCAGCGGCAGCCCGGCGGCAGGCAGAGGCAGGTAGGCCCGGCGGCAGCCCGCAGAGGCAGGCAGGCCCAATGCAGAGGCAGGCAGGTAGGCAGCCAAAACACAGTTGCAATAAAGACCAGAAACTGAGCTATTACCCGCTGAAGAGTTAGTGAAAACAAGCTCCTAATCAAGAGCTTGGAACAGGGACTCCTTTAATCCCAACACCAGGGTAAGAAGCTATCTCCATGGGACGGAACCAGAACGAATCTGAACACTCTGTCTGAGGCTAACCCAGGGCCCAGCTGCTGACCCTGGGAAACCCAACAACTTGGAGGTGTTGGTGAGACTACTCTGCTCAGCTGAAATCCATCCAGGAGAGGATTCAGATCCCTACAGTTTGAAGTCTGAGAAAACAAGATCAGCTGAGGAGTTGATGAATGAGCAAAACGTGACCTGAGAACACAGAAGAAGGCGCTGCACAGCCATCAAACCAGATCACCAGAATCATAAGTATATACTTCACCGACTAAGATCAGCTGCTACCAAAGAAACAGCCCAACAGTACCAATTTAACCAAGAATTCCTAGTGAACCAATACTAAAAATTAGAACAAGAGAGGCACTCTCAGACACAGACACCACCTGCACCGAGCAGAGGAAGAGATGAGTACACGCCAGTGCAAAAATACAGGCAACATCATAAAGACCTATATGGCAACATCAGAAACTAGTGATTCTACACCTGCAAGACCTGAACATACCAAGACAGAAGAAACAGAAGAAATCACTCTTAAAAATGACTTTAAGAAGATGATAGAGGCCCTTAAAGAGGAAATGAAAATCTCCATTAAAGAAGAAATAAAAAATTTCCTTAAAGAGGAAATGAAAAACTCCATTAAAGAGGAAATAAAAAATTCCCTTAAAGAGGAAATGAAAAACTCCATTAAAGAGGAAATAAAAAATTCCCTTAAAGAGGAAATGAAAAACTCCCTTAAAGAGG
Organism: Peromyscus attwateri; assembly: GCA_902168425.1. NCBI lineage: Eukaryota > Metazoa > Chordata > Mammalia > Rodentia > Cricetidae > Peromyscus > Peromyscus attwateri. The sequence goes on along the minus strand of CABHPP010147597.1, from coordinate 4,274 downwards.
AAATAAAAATTTTCCTTAAAGAAATGGAAAAAAAAAAACAAAAAATTGGAAGAAATCAAAGAAAGCCAAGAAAAAATAATTAAACAGATGAAAGAAACATTCCAAGATCTGAAAAATGAAATTGAGACAACAAAGAAAACACAAGCTGAGGGAATTCTGGAAATAGAAACCCTGACTAAATGAACAGGAACTACAGAAACAAGCATAACCAACCGAATACAAGAGATGGAACAGAGAATCTCTGACACTGAAGACACAATAGAGAAAATAGATTCGTCAGTCAAAGAAAACACTAAAGACAAAAAAGTCGTAACACAAAACGTCCAAGAAATCTGGGACACCATGAAAAGACCAAACCTAAGAATAATAGGGATAGAAGAAGGAGAATACCAACTCAAAGGCACAGAAAATATATTCAACAAAATCATAGAAGAAAACTTTCCTAACCTAAAGAAAGAAATACCTATGAAGATACAAGAAGCTTACAGAACACCAAATAGGCTGGATCCAAAAAAAAAGTCCCCTCGCCACATAAGAATCAAAACACTAAACATACAGAACAAAGAAAAAATATTAAGAGCTGCAAAAGAAAAAGACCAAGTAACATATAAAGGCAAACCCATCAGAATAAAACCAGACTTCTCAATAGAGACTATGAAAGCTAGAAGGTCCTGGACAAATGTTATGCAGACACTAAGAGACCATGGATGCTAACCAGAGACTATTATACCCAGCAAAACTCTCAATCACCATAGGCGGAGTAAACAAAATATTCCATGATAAAACCAGATTTAATCAATACCTGTCCACAAACCCAGCCTTACAGAAAGCACTAGAAGGAAAAATCCAACCCAAAGAAGCTAAACACACCCATGAAAACTCAGGCAATAGATAAACCTACACCAACAAACACCAAAGAAGGACAACATAACACGACCACAAAAAATACCAGGAAATAACAATCACTTGTCATTAATATCCATCAATATCAATGGTCTCAACTCACCTATAAAAAGACACAGACTAACAGAATGGATAAGAAAACAGGATCCATCCATCCGCTGCATACAAGAAACACACCTTAACTTCAAAGACAGACACTACCTCAGAGTAAAGGGCTGGGAAAAGGCTTTCCAAGCAAATGGACCTAAGAAACAAGCTGGTGTAGCTATCCTAATATCTAATAAAATAGACTTCAAACTAAAATCAATCAAAAGAGATCAGGATGGACATTACATATTTATCACAGGAAAAATCCACCAAGATGAAGTCTCAATTTTAAACATTTATGCCCCAAATACAAAAGCAACCACATTCATAAAAGAAACACTACTAAAGCTTAAAACGCACATCAAACCCCACACATTAGTAGTGGGAGATTTCAACACACCACTCTCACCAAAAGACAGATCTACCAGACTAAAACTTAACAAAGAAATAAAGGACCTAACAGATGTTATGACTCAAATGGACTTAATAGATATCTACAGAACATTCCATCCTAACACAAAAGAATATACCTTCTTCTCAGCACCCCATGGAACCTTCTCAAAAATTGACCACATGCTTGGCCACAAAACAAATCTCAACAGATAAAAAAAAAAAATTGGAATAACCTCCTGTATCTTATCGGACCACCATGCCTTAAAGTTAGACTTCAACAACAACAAAAATTATAGAAAGCCTACAAACTCATGGAAACTGAATAATGCCCACCTGAAACATCAATGGGTCAAGGAAGAAATAAAGAAATTAAAGATTTCCTAGAATTCAATGAAAATGAAAGTACAACATACTCAAACTTATGGGACACTATGAAAGCAGTGCTAAGAGGAAAATTCATAGCTCTAAATGCACACATAAAGAAGATGGAGCAATCCCATATCAATGAATTAACAGCACAACTGAAAGCTCTAAAACAAAAAGAAACAAACTCACCCAGGAGAAATAGACGCCAGGAAATAATCAAATTGAGGGCTGAAATCAACGAAATAGAAAACAAAAGAACAATAAATCAATGAAACGAAAAATCAATGAAACCAAGAGTTGGTTCTTTGAAAAAATCAACAAGATAGACAAACCCCTAGCCAAACTAACCAAAAGGCAAAGAGAGAGCACCCAAATTAACAAAATCAGAAATGAAAAGGGAGACATATCAACAGACAACGAGGAAATCCAGAGAATCATCAGATCATACTTCAAAAACCTGTACTCCACAAAAATGGAAAACCAGGAAGAAATGGACAATTTTCTGGATAAATACCACATACTAAAATTAAATCAAGACCAGATAAACCATTTAAATAGACCAATAATCCCTAAAGAAATAGAAACAGTCATCAAAAGTCTCCCAACCAAAAAAAGCCCAGGACCAGACGGTTTCAGTGCAGAATTCTACCAGACTTTCAAGGAAGAACTAATACCAATACTCTTCAAATTGTTCCACACAATAGAAACAGAAGGAACACTACCAAACTCTTTTTATGAGGCTACAATTACCCTGATACCCAAACCACACAAAGATGCAACAAAAAAAGAGAACTACAGACCAATCTCCCTCATGAACATTGATGCAAAAATACTCAACAAAATATTGGCAAAACGAATCCAAGAATACAGTAAAAAAATTATCCATCACAACCAAGTAGGATTCATCCCAGGGATGCAAGGATGGTTCAACATACGAAAATCTGTCAATGAAATACACCATATAAACAACTGAAAGAAAAAAACCACATGATCATCTCATTAGATGCTGAAAAAGACTTTGACAAAATCCAACACCCCTTCATGATAAAAGTCTTAGAAAGATCAGGAATACAAGGAACATTCCTAAACATAATAAAGGCAATTTATAGCAAGCCAACAGCAAACATCAAATTAAACGGAGAGAAACTCTAAGCGATACCACTAAATTCAGGAACAAGACAAGGCTGTCCACTCTCCCCATATTTATTCAATATAGTACTAGAAGTTCTAGCTAGAGCAATAAGACAACAAAAGGAGATCAAAGGGATACAAATTGGAAAGGAAGAAGTCAAACTTTCACTATTTGAAGATGATATGATAGTATACATAAGTAACCCCAAAAACTCTACCAGGGAACTCCTACAGCTGATAAACTCCTTCAGTAAAGTGGCAGGATACAAGATCAACTCAAAAAAATCAGTAGCCCTCCTATACACAAATGATAAAAGGGCTGAGAAAGAAGTCAGAGAAACATCACCCTTTACAATAGCCACAAATAATATAAAATACCTTGGGATAACACTAACTAAACAAGTGAAGGACCTTTTTGATAAGAACTTTAAATCTCTAAAGAAAGAAATTGAAGAAGATATCAGAAAATGGAAGGATCTCCCATGCTCATGGATAGGTAGGATTAACATAGTAAAAATGGCAATCTTACCAAAAGCAATCTACAGATTCAATGCAATCCCCATCAAAATCCCAACACAATTCTTCACAGACTTGGAAAGAAAAATACTCAACTTCATATGGAAATACAAAAGACCCAGGATAGCTAAAAGAATCCTATATGATAAAGCAACCTCTGGAGGCATCACCATCCCTGACTTCAAACTCTACTATAGAGCTATAGTAATAAAAACAGCTTGGTACTGGTATAAAAACCGACATACGGACCAATGGAATCGAATTGAAGACCCTGACATTAATCCATGCACATATGAACACCTGGTTTTTGACAAAGAAGCCAAAACTATACAATGGAAAAAGAAAGTATCTTCAACAAATGGTGCTGGCATAACTGGATGTCAATATGTAAAAGATTACAAATAGATCCATATCTGTCACCATGCACAAAACTCAAGTCCAAGTGGATCAAAGACCTCAACATAAATCCAGCTACACTAAACTTAATAGAAAAGAAAGTAGGAAGTACTCTTGAACGCATTGGCACCGGAGACCATTTCCTAAATATAACACCAACAGCACAGACCCTGAGCACAACAATTAATAAATGGGACCTCTCAAAATTGAGAAGCTTTTGCAAGGCAAAAGACACAGTCAATAAGACAAAAAGACAGCCAACAGAATGGGAAAAGATCTTCACCAACCCCACATCTGACAGAGGATTGATCTCCACAGTATATAAAGAACTCAAGAAACTAGACATCAAAATACTAAACAATCCAATTAAAAAATGGGCTAAAGAGCTAAACAGAGAATTCACAAAACAAGAATCACAAATGGCTGAAAGACATTTAAAGAAATGCTCAATATCCTTAATCATCAGAGAAATGCAAATCAAA